>JACJUY010001307.1:129891-140903 GCA_014220935.1 Platorchestia sp. MABIK
TTCTTTTTTCTTGTTTTTGAACTGATGATGGAGCAGGACTCCGAAACGTTTTTTAGTAAAGATGATCTATTTTCTCGGAATTTTCTTCGTTTTTAAGTTTCTGAACCTTAATGAGGTATTGGGAATTCCTGTTCGTTCACCCAAGGCAGATTGCGATAACTCTGGCTTCAACTAGAAATGCTTTTAGATCCCCGAGGACAGATTAGACACTAAATCCTGGCCTTACTGTGGTACCCCCACGTAAGCTCCTAGTTTTATTCTTACCTTATTTACAGCAAAAAGTTACGGATAGCACGCGCTAACTCTAAGTTTTAAGGCAACATCCGGACTCCAGCAAAAGTTTTACTTTGGTACACAAGCTTTGTTATAGTTTGATCATGGATGGAATTTTCACTGTTCCATTTACCACGTTTTACTGGCATCAAAAGCAAAGTATTTTCCTGCGATTATTTGATGTGTGTTTTATTTTTTTTTTGTAGTTTAGGGTACAAAAAAAAAAAGACAAGAATTTGAAAGAGGTTACTCGTGCCAAGGTGCGGGTATCCAGCCTACCTTAATACATATGTGTACAGCCCTAATATATCTGTATACAGATGATTTTCAAATTGCACTGACAAGAGAATCTTCCCCAGAATTGCAATTCTGTGGTAAAATTAACGATTGTCAAATCACAGTTTAAAGCCCCATAAATAGCCTTAAATCATGGTATGACCAAAATTATCTCAAGCTGAGCGACAACAAAACAAAATGCATAATTTTTGGATCCAAAGTGGCAGTTGAAAAATTACTAGATCTGAGAACGTCAGATCTGCAAAGGATCAAGCCATCTGCAACGTCAGATGGCTTGATAAAATCAAGCAATTAGAAGAAGTGAAAAATTTATCCATTTGGCTTACGAAAATGTGTCCTTTAAATCTCACACTGAGAAAACTTGGAACAGAATTAACGGAGCTTTGATGTTTGATAGTTCTTCGTCGTAAAAGGGTATGTTGACCAAAGAATTTTTCAAATAATTTGTCATTGAATCCTTTCTGCCGTATCTCAACTGTTGCAGCCTAGTCTGGGGAAACATACCTCAATTTCTTCAAAGAGACTTATACAAATGTATGAATTTTGCGACCCAGCTTATCTGCAAAGGTAAATTCAAGAAAAGCGATCGTCTCTCTGTCCAAAATAAACTCAGTTGGACCTCCATTCAAGAAATGTTCCTCCCTCGAAAAGCCCAATATGTATTCTCCCCTCAACATCTCCCTCAGAACAATGTTGATATTGTACAATTCCTGCCACAGAATATTGATATTGTACAATTCCTCCCTCAGAATATTGATATTGTACAATTCTTACCACAATTTTTGCGATAAATTGAAGAAACGATGTCTCAGTGAGCTGCAGGTCGCCTGACATGAGGCAAAAAAAAGTTCTCTCGTTATCAGGTGTCTCACTGTGGAACAAATTTCTCCAAAGTGAGAAAAATCTCTCAATCAATAGAAGAATTCGAGGCCAAAATAGCACATCATTTTGTGGCTCAAAAATTACATTATATTGCAATCAATATTGAAAGCGTAGTTACGAAATACTTCATCCCTCTGCATTGCTTTCGATCCAAATTTTTATTGGTATGCTTGCGCAATGTGATTTTTTGGAAGTACGTATTATATGTTGTGCACAGGAGTTAGTTAAATTTACTTGGCCAGTGACTTTCATTTTTATTTCAAATGCCACAGTTTTCATATCAACTAATAAATTGTTACGTCAAATTTCATACTGTTACATTATTATCATGAAGCTCATGCGTTATTTTCGAGACTAGTCAGAAATAGACGGTAAATGAGCAACTTTATACGTAGGGTGCATTGAGACCTCTTAAACTACCAACTCTCAATGTTAAACGTTTCGGAAACTCTCTCATGTTCAAGTTTCTTTGTTCTTCTGTTTCTCATGTTGGCCAACGACCATATATTTTTAAAGACAAATGAAATTTTCATTTGATTATAGAATGCTTATGGTTTATTTTGACGACGACAATCAGCTGATGGAGCACAACCAGTAAGCAGGAATTTGCGCAGAAAAACCATCAGTGTATAGTAAATAGCATTGAGTTGATGGGCGATCAACGTATCATTTTATTTTGTTGCATTATTCATGTTCTAAAATGCCCCGTTAGCTTTGTGCGACAATCGTTTCTCGTTTCAACAATCGAGAATTGTTTGTTTCAGTATTATTTATACAGTAATTCTTATAAATTTGTCGGTGTTTTCAAGAATATTCTCCGATCAAGTTAATCGGTACTTGTTGACATCTACGCTCGAAAAGAAAGCTTAAAATTTCTGCCGCGTTGATCTTTTAATTTCGGATGTTGAGCGATTTATTTCCACCCATTGCATTTTCAACCTTATCCCCAGACATCGCACAGGCAGAAACTCAAATGTTAAAGCAAGTCGAGACCTCACTCGAATGCATTATTCTATAAATTCGTCACTTTTTTCTAACTTGCATTTATACGTCTTATTAAGCTTGGAAAAACTTAGCCAAGGAATTACATTTCATGTTTTTCTCTCACTCTTTCATGTCAAACATTTTAGTGACTAGTTTGATACCCATGAATATTTATCAACTATCTTTGTGCATAGGTATTTTAAGAACCAATGTAGAAATGCTATGTATCAACTTTATTTTCAATAAATTATATTTTCTTTTTTTAGCTATCGAAATGCCAGTTCACAACTTTGCATCATTTCAGTCCACTTGTATGAATTTTGAATGCTTTCGCACCCAATGTTTGCTGTCTCTGTGCAGGAGCTGCGGTAGGACTCCACCTGTGGATTTTGCACGCAAAGCGAAGACGGAATACTGACGAGTAGCTCCCCGATCACACACACATGTGTAGTCTTTTCCTTGGGCACAGTCTAGTAAGCTCATAAAGTTATCAAGCTCCCCATGTTCGAAAATGGTAATAATACCTAATACAAATACTAGAACGCTAACGAAACGCTCATAATTCCACCCGTATTTTGTGCTTTGAACGGTAATTCTTCAAAAGGAAAGAAAAGTTAGAGCTATGACACATCCGGAGTCCTTGAAAGTTAATGTACCCGTAGTCAATCGACGGTTATTGAAAGTAATATCGGGGCTTCCTCATTTTAGTCGTACCTTTCATATATAATGTTGATGGCAGACAAAGCTGTGCAAGCCTAAATTCTTGAGTTATCGTTCGCAAACTTTCAATTGAGTAAAGAGGATTTTTGCGAAGAGGAATAAAAACACATGTAAATTATAAACTTCTTTGTAACATTTCTTGATATGCTATTACATTATTCAAAACATTCACACGATGTGTGGATGAATTGTCTATCTATACACGTAGACATGACGCATCTCCATTATATTCAACAATACAAACAACAACAACATAATAATAAAACTACAAGAAAATGGGAAGAAAATTAGCGAATTTCAGGGTGCTAAAATACTGCCAATCTGTAAGCTTTCCAAAAGAATCTTAGATAGAGTCTGAGACAGTGAACTAAGTAATGGGGAGGTGAATTTATGTTGAATCATACTTTGGAACTATTTTAGCTATTTTAGTCATGAATTCACTTATACAACGAAAACGATTCTGAGTTCCCGAGGGTGCTGTATTACACCATCAAAAGCCACATTAATTTCATTATATTAATTATTTTACTTCTATTCAAAATAGGTCTTGTTTCTTGATCTGTTTATACTTCTCAACACAATTGAAAATTTATTGCTTTATTTCCAGTAAAAAATAAGTTGAAAAAATACATTAAACACTGTTTATGATAGACAAGCTATTGCTTGTTTTCGAGTCTGTCGGACCGTGAGTCTTCCAAAAACCGAATCGCTTTTCGTGAAGATTACTCATTGAAATAAATACCCGTGGTTGGTAGTCTGCCAAGGTGCTGGCTCTACCATTTCTGTTAAGAATGTGGAAAATCCCTGATTTCCAGGATTTCACTTTAATATCGAAAAAGCAGACGAATTTGATGAAAGTTACGAGTTGAAGAGTAAATTGAAGCTGATTGCGACCGAAATTTACCAGCTGGTCGCATATTGTAATCGATTTTACGTTAAAAGTTGTGGTCGATTTTAACAAAACCCTGGCAACTTGTCATGGCTTTCATTGTATTCACTGCTAGAATATACGCATTGTGCTCAATTTTTTTTTATAGCTTATTATCATAATAAAATAATTATTAGATAAATTAAATAAAATCCTGTGCCTCTGGTAACGAGCTTAGCACCGGTACACAAGCCATTAATGGAGTTCAATATATTTTGTTTATTTTTCAGCAAGCAGTGATAATCTGAAATTATAAGTACACGGGCTAAGTAAGTGATTATCTTGTATTTTTGGCAATTTTAGAAATGGTTTAACTATTTTTGACGATTTTGGAATTATAAATCTAACAACAATTAATATTTTGATAAATACATACTAACATACAATTTGATCGTACCTTCTGGCATAGAACAGCTCATGATAAAAACACAACTTCAGAATTAACTCCACAGATTATGCAGGGAAAGAATTATATTTCCACAGGATAATGGTGCTCGGCATCAATGGTAGGAGCGAATGGCACGAGTGGCATGACGAGTCGAAAAAAATTAACAATAACAACTCAATTTATATCTCTATTCGACAAAAATGTACGTTCCACTGACACCTCAAGTAGCGTGCAACGCTTACAACATAGTACGGGAAGTAACTTATAAAGTATGAACAAGCAATGCTGATAAGCCCCTTGGCTAGTGAGAGGAATAAGATGACACGAGGTTACCTTTGTGGTCACTGGCGAAAGAGAAACCTCCTTTGAGGCCCTTTATTTCGTGACCTTCGCCTAAACCTCCGTGGCTAATGCTAGTGGTGACAGAAGCGGCTCCAAAAGATGCAGCTGGTGCACCGTAAGTTGCAGCTGGTGCTCCATAAGTTGCAGCTGGTGCTCCATAAGTGGCAGCTGGTGCACCGTAAGAGACAGATGGTTTACCAATGCTAACAGCGGGAACTCCGTAACTGGACACTGGAGCTTTGATAGCGGCTGCTGATGACTTGAATGAACCGGAGGATTTTACTGATTTAATAGGGGACGAGATGGAGTGCGAGACAGATACTCCTCCATGACCCTTTCCGAAGCCACTGCTCAAACCAATGCCACTGCCTTTACCTAAGCCAATGCCACTGCTGAACCCACTGCTAAGTCCCTTACCAAAACCAATACCGCTGCTGAAGCCGCTGCTTAGCCCACTATCAAATCCAATGCCACTGCTAAAACCGCTGCTTAGCCCATCCCCGAAACCAATGCCACTACTGAAGCCGCTGCTTAACCCATCCCCAAAACCAATGCCACTACTGAAACCGCTGCTTAGCCCATCCCCAAAACCAATGCCACTACTGAAACCGCTGCTTAGTCCATCACTAAAACCAATGCCGCTGCTTAGCCCACTTCCTAGCCCAATACCGCTGCTTAGACCACTGTCAAGCCCAATACCACTGCTTAACCCGCTCCCTAGCCCTATTCCACTGCTTAACCCGCTCCCTAGCCCTATTCCACTGCTCAACCCACCCCCAAGTCCAATACCACTGCCAAGCCCAATGTCGCTGCTGACGATACCAGAACTAATGCCAGAATCTACGATGCCACCACCGAACCCACCAGCACCAAATCCAGAGGACAGACCACCGCCGAAGCCACCGGCGCCATACCCTGATGACAGACCACCGCCGAAGCCACCAGCGCCATATCCTGAAGACAGACCACCGCCGAAACCACCGGCGCCATATCCTGAAGACAGACCACCACCGAAGCCACCGGCGCCATATCCTGAAGAGAGTCCACCGCCACCAAAACCTATTCCTCCAAGTCCATATCCAGACGACAGACCATGGCCGAGCCCATATCCTCCTCCGAACCCTCCATAGCCTGATCCGTAGCTAGAGGCATATCCACTGAATGATCCAGGTAGACCATACCCAGGAACGGGCCCGTAAGGTACTTGGTAACCCTTCGAGCCGCCGGCGTACAGCGGACTCTTGTAAACGACGATAGGGTCGTGAGCCACTGCTTCTGGTTCGTCATCATAGACTGAAAAGAATGAGCGGGAGATGAGAACAAAAAGAAAAAATCTAACGTATAAAATTTTGAAGCATATCTGGAAAAAAATGGATGTAAGAGTTTTGTTTGTATGTAACTGAAAACCTATTGGGGAGGATGGATTAGTTAGGTAAAAGAAAGTTATTTTTTTCTGTGAATTTTCTGGAATGAAACAAATGGAAATTGAATAAGATTCTTTAATTATTCGTTATTCATATGGAAGTCAAACAAGAAAACGCTTCTACTGGTGGGATTCAAGCCAAAACTTTTTCAGGATTCAATAATGTTTGCAAAAATAGGCTCCAAAAATAGTGAATACAAGAAGGGTGGGTACATCTGAATGCAATGATATATTTTAACTTTCCCCTATTTAAATGAAGTTTATTAGATGCTTAAAAGAAGGAAAAATGATACCACAATGCAGAGACATTTCAATACTATTTGGAAGTTGATTTGTAGGACACATTACGGATAACTTGAAAAAATCAAAACAAAACATTGAAGTTGGTGCAGAGGAAAATGGAGAAATGTATTTCTTCTTTCGTTAAAAATCTGTCCTTTTTCAATCGTATTTGGAACTTGAACGGTTTTAAAACTCTTAATGAAAGTGGAATGAAAGTGCAAGTTCATGGAGTATAAGGTTTCCTCTAATACCACGCCTAACCGTTCCCTCGATTTTCTACCATTACCACAGGGCTGCCAACTCTGGCACATGCGTCAACATATGCTTCATGAGGTATTGGACCAGCGACGTTTTCTCCTAAAGCGCAAACCCATCGCTCTATTGACATGACACATGATTTCTCGTTGAGTGAATCACCAGGCGTAGAAGAGATCAATGTGTGTTATTGTATTATGTAAATAATTCTGAATGCGCTTAGTAATGGTCTGTTAGATGATAGACAAGCTATTATGTTTAGGAAGCTATTATGTTTATCAACACGTTAGAATTTTCTAAAATCACTTCACACCAAGACTATAACTCGCAATATTCTCTATCGAAAAGCGACTTCATGATCCTAAATTAATCCAACATTTCTATGGACTGTGATCCCACTACTCACAGTATCCAGCCATTCCTTTGTATGCTTTGTCGAGTCCGCCTTTGATTGAGTCCATGCCAGCCTTGAAGCCTTTAGACATATAGCTTCCTATGCCTTTGCCTCCTTTGCCTTTATCGTCTTCGTAGTAGTCGTAGTCGTAGTCACTGCCGAGAGATACGACCATCTGTGGGGCGCCAGCGTATCCCGTGGCGACAGGGGCCGCTGCCACAGGAGCAGCTACGGGGGTGACAGCTTTCTGGGCCACGATTGGGGGCGCCACCCTGAAGGGAGCGCTGCCATAGGCTGCCGCTACGATGGGGCGCGCCACTAGAGCTTTACCTGATCACCAGAGAAAATGTAAATTCATATCACACACTTTTTAAAAATGTCTTTCTAAGGCGCGTTCAAGAGTATTGGTTGAGTCTACTTTATCACAAAAAACAAAGAAAGTGAGAAGTAGGTGTGTGTAAATTTCATAAGAAAGATGCTTCTAGGGAAAGTTGATTTACTTATCCCTTGAAGATATTTTAAACTGGCATTGTGAGACAAGAATTTGTTTAGTTTGTTAAGTAGTTGGCATGTTCATCCTGATTGATTTTCACTCAGCACTATGAACTTGCGTGTGTGAATGTACGAAAGCGAGTTTCAAATTAAGAAGTTACCTTGTGTGTTGTACTAGCTCGGTCATTTGTTCTCTTTCGTTTTATTTAAAAAAAAATCAGTTACTAATGTGTAATCGTGAAGCTCACGTACAAAAGACTGAGTTGTGTAGGTGTTGCAGGGTTGTGTACTGCAAAAAGTTTCTGTTTAACGTCTAAATGTTTTCTTTTTTATTTTTTAAAAGACGTTCACACTTTTCGAGCTTAGACTGAAGTAATTAGGAGAGTACTCTAGTGTATTATTTTCAGTTGTTCGGCCCCTAACGTGAATACTGAATTGTAGTATCCCTTATTGGTTCGTGAACAAAAGTATATACGAGTCTTTGTATTAATATATTTATTATTTTCATTAGCTACAAGACTGTTGTAACGATTTTTGAGTTATTTTTCCGGAATTTGAAAAATGAGTTGCAAACTAAAAATGACCAAGCAATTGTGGACAAACCTCATGGTCAGCCAATGGAAATGGCTATCCCATGTGTGTAAATTGAGTTTGTGTAATTTTATATTTAACAGTTATGTTCAGGGCCTAAGGTCTAAGGGTCATGGTACTAAAATTTTGAGGATATTGAATAAATAAAACAATGTGTTGACTTGTTTTTTGCGTTTAAACGTTTCAGGAAAATGGTATTTTACTTTTTCCTTCCTATTGAAGAGTAATAGGGAGTATTACAGCTGCCACATTGCGCGAAATGATGAATAACAACCGGTTATTAATACCAGGAAATACCCTCCTTGTAAACTACAGTTGTTTATTTGCTCATGCCATCTAAAGTAGATTTTGTCTACTTAGGAAATAAAAAAGTGTTTAAGAGAAAATCCCACAAGAAAATTTATTATTGAAATATACATGATGTGGACAACATTACTACAACATATAAGTATATAATATAAAGGTATTTCATTAATTCGTATCGACTTAAAAGCTGCTCGAGTTATATGCTAGAAAAGAAAACAAAATGAACAAGTAGCAGCTTAATTAAGAAATCATCGACTGAAACTAAATTAAGCTTTTATGAGTTTGTTAGCCTTGGATTGAGACTAGGTATTACAAACCCAAGAATTGTGATACCCTATTCAAAATTTAGCTTTTTTAAATTTATATTATAGGGGCATTTGTACTAGAGGCATCTTTTTATTTCTCACAATGATTTAGAACCAGTGATTTGGGAACTTATGCTTCCTATACTGTACACTGAACTACTCATCAAACATATTCTTTTCAATTGTCTAGGGAACAAGAAAACATCTTGCATATTCACTCATAGTTCAGTAGTTTTTGCAGTTACATATTTGACAGCTGTTCAAGTGCAACAAGCCAGCTTTATTTTACAGTTCAGTGAGTCCGTATAGAACTTGATCAGATTCAAAATATACAACACTACTCACTTCCGTATCCTCCAAGTCCACCACCGAGCCCAACGAGACCAACCCCTCCTCCGTGACCAACACCTCCGAGACCAACACCCCCTCCGAGACCGTATCCTCCATATCCGTAACTGCCGCCGTAACTTCCGAGTCCGTAACTGCTGCCGATGCCATAGGCTCCTCCAGACGACCCAAGACCATAAGCGCCTCCGTAAGATCCGCCGTAGCCTCCATAAGCCCCTCCTAAGCCTCCCACGTGGCGCGCTGTGATTGGTGCAGCCTGGATGACGGTTGGTGCGTTGTCGTATGCGTAGTCACCGCCATAGTCATCGTATGAGTTGTACGACATGTAGTCAGATACTGTGATCGATAGAACAGAATAATTTAAAGCAAAAGTAGTGATCATTATGAGCATATCAAGATGATTTAGATATATTAAATGAAGAAAGCCATTTTCATTCAACGCCAGATATGAAAATTTTCTAGTCTGAATTGAAATTGATTGAAAAAAGAAACAGAAATCTTAAAATATTCGTGAAAATTTGAATTTTTCGTTAGGGGAGTCAACAATTTTGGCAATATATGCCAGAGGGTTTTAATTACGTACAAAAAGCCTGTGGCATCGAATTCAAAAAGTTAAGATGCCTTATCTTGAGATCTTTTAGGAATTTTGTAACAATATATTTGCCGAAACTCAGATGCATTGAACGTAGAGTCATTCGTTGAAACTCTATTAGCGTTTGTTCAGTTTTCATCCACATTCGAAAGTAACAATAAAATGAAAAGATGGTATAGTCATAAGGCAGGTTGTGAAAAGTACTGATCAGTTTCGACAAAGCCAGCTGGAATGAGAACAGAGAGGAACAGTTCAAATGACTTTGATTAATTTTTCGCTAATTTTCTGAATTCGATTTGGGAATGCTTCCAATAGAGCTTTTTAAAAAGGGGTAGACATTATTCAATACTCACGGAATTTGCCCATGGACTTGAAGCCTTTTTCCATCTGTCCCATCAAGCCTTTGCCACCCTTGTCTCCTTTTCCGCCATAGTCGTAATCGTATCCGTAGTCGTATCCATAGTCGTACCCGTAGTCATCGTAGTAATAGTCTCCGCCCTTGCCCTTTCCTCCACCCTTTCCTCCACCTTTTCCTCCACCAAAGCCGCCTCCTTTTCCTTTTCCTCCGCCTCCTCCGCCTCCTCCGCCTCCTCGCACGTGCTTCACGTATAAAATTTGTGGTTGTGCTTTACCGTAGCCGTACCCAGAGGCATAACCTCCGTATCCTCCACCTAGCCCTCCGTATCCTCCGCCTAGCCCTCCAGCATAAATAGGTTGGTAGGGTCCTTGGTCGAAGTGGACACCATGGTACGCGTGCAGGGGAGCCACTTGGGTGCCGAAGGGATCGTATCCTCCGACTCCGAGGAAGTTGTGGGGCTGCGGACCAGTTGGGTACTGGCCGCCTTTATCACCAGCAGCGGCCACCGCCACCAGGCAACTGATCAATACCTGCACAAGAACACGAAGTTGAACAAGCGATCTCAATGGGGATAAATTGATTTTCTCGACGTCTCAGAAAAACAAGTTGGGAGATTTGGGGTGACAATTGCTCGATCCCTTCTGCTGACGAAAGAAGATAAACGAAATCATCACACGAAACTAGGAGTAATTTTACGCAAGAAATTATTTGTACAGAGAGAGTTTTAAATATGTTTTAAATATTTTTATTTTAAATATTTTTATATTAAAATATAAATATTTTAAACGCCAACTAATCCCGCCGATGTAATTACGTGCATCAACAACTTGAAAAATAAATCAAGTGGATTAA
>JACJUY010001308.1:0-28301 GCA_014220935.1 Platorchestia sp. MABIK
GTGCTGTAATGCTGCGGTGTGCGGCCTGTACTGTAATGCTGCGGTGTGCGGCCTGTACTGTAATGCTGCGGTGTGCGGCCTGTACTGTAATGCTGCGGTGTGCGGCCTGTACTGTAATGCTGCGGTGTGAGACCTGTGCTGTTATGCTTCAGGTGAAGATGCTGCTATGCTGCTACAGCGCCACCGAGTGCAGCAGCAACAGCCGCGCGGTGGCCGAGGAGCGCGAGCAGAACACGCGCCGCCTCAACACATACAACAGACTCCACTCTCAGGACTCCTCGGTACTCCACACAACTCGCTGCGTCCTTAGTGGGCCAGTCGTGCCTTCCGGACCCTGCATGGTTCTCAGGGCGGCAACTTATTTTCACTTAATTTTACAAAAATGATTATTCTAGCGTAAGAAAGTCCAAATGGCTTACGAATGATTTATGCTCCACAAAGCGAATCCAATGATTTCTTCTTGAAGCAGTCTTAGTTCTCTCACCTTACTGCGTGAACCTCTCCAGCTTTTTTGTCATCACCCGCGGTTCCCGTAGGCAGCAGGTAAATTATGGCTCAGCTTTACACCTTAACCGCCATCGGTTAAACTAATGTTCAATACTCAACTCGAATTTCAAGTCAATTGTAGTAAGTAAGTAAGTATGCACTTCACTGCTGTCCGATTTCTCAGCGCCCACTCCTTCAACATTTTTATGTAATCACGCCTTGTGCATAGATTCCCCATTCTCTTAACTCCATCCTCTTAGGAACGCTTTTATTGAATTAAGGGAAGCTCAAACTAATAATTGTGTCTGCTCAAAATTCTTGCAATCTATTGCAAGGCTTAAACCTCATTTTATAACAAATCGTCATTCAAATGGTTGTACGAATTTTCTTCATTTGGAAATCTTTGCGCTTATACCTGGCACGTATCGAAAATTTATTTTTGAAATTAAAACATTTGTTGAACTGTGATCTATTATTTTATTGGATCAATAATGATTCATGACGATAATATTCTTCAAACGTTTATTGGTTACTTCTGAGTGGATGAAACTATTGTATAAATGAGAATTAGCGTTCCCTGGGAGATGATGTGAGGTCCTGGGGGAAAGGTTAAGTAGGCCTTCCTTTTGTTGAACTGGAATAGGTTTTTGTTTTGTTTCGGACCATCGTTCCTCGATTCACTGCTGTCCTGTTTTTCAGCACCTACTGCTTTCTTCCTAAATTTTTAGCGTATTTCTGAAATTTATTCTCAACTGACTGTTTCTGTGTATCTTGTGCATATATTCCGTATTCCTTTTAGCCCACACTAAATGATATCTTCCTTCTTTTTGAAACGCTTTTGTTGCGGTTAGGGAGGCTTGAGCTAATGTCTAATCTATGCTGTTTTTATTGGTCATTACTTTTGTATTTTCTGTTAATAGAACTAAATTTATTCTTCCTTCTCAGCTAAAGATTTATTTGTTTAGAGTCATTCATGGGAAATCTGTGGTGAAGCCCTACCGTTGATTAGGATGAACTGAACAATTGCTCCTGATGCGCTCTGTACTCAGTAAACCAGTCTTACGGAGTTGACTTGCGTCATTTATGCGCTGGCTCTCTAATGTAACTTTAATGTGGCATTAAGGGAGATTGCCTGTTACGTTATGTTGGAATGCGTGGATGTTACCATCATTTTAGTCGTAAATTAGTGTGTAATGTTGGCATGCTGGTACACAGTACTGGGAGCACGTGAGGGAGCTGCCCACCGTCCTGCGGCACGTCTGGGCCGAGCTCTTCTCATGGAACGGCCTCCAGCTCCTCTACAGGTACACTGACTCCTCACTGCCCCTGTCTAGCTTAACACTTTTCCTGCGAAGTGACCCACTGGTGTAGTGCTGCTGACCCACCTGCAGTCACGAACTCATTTTTTATTAATACTTAATGAGAGGTAAATGAGGGCACGATCCAGTTAATGTTTGCTATTTTCAAAGTTGATTACCGCAGTTGACTTTAAATTTAAATTGAATATTGAACTTCAGTTTAACCCATCGCAGTTAACATGTAAACTTCCGTCGAGCTGAGGTTACGAAGTTCTGGAATCGTCCTCGTTACGAGATGTCGAGGTATCAGATATTGCGAGATATCATCGAAATGGAGTTCGACGGAGACGTCGAATTTCCATTTCGTTTATATCTCGTCGTAGGGTAGGGGACCAGAGTTGCTCTTCGAATTCTAGATGTGGTCGGACTTTTTGCCTTATCGAGGTGGTAGTATAATAATCTTTGATTTGTATGCGAAGTTTTTTGTTTTGTTCTGGAGCCAAGAATTTTGCTTGCATTCTTGAGCTTTTTCTATTTGTTTGCCAAGCTTCAGATCTTTGTTAATAACGTAGCCAAGACGTTTTTTGTGGTCTACTGCATCAATTAGATTACTGCGATCTTACTCAAAATTTTCCGCTGGGTATTGCTTTTATTTTTATTTTTCGTCTTGTTCCATACACTCCTTAGGCTGTTTTTTTTGCGCAGGGCGTTGGGACGCTCCTTGTGCATAGATTCTCCGATCCCATTATTTTATACTAAATGGCGCCTTCCTCTCTTGTGAGTGCATGTTATGCTTAAACTAACAAATCATCCTATATAACTCTGATTTTGTTTGTTTTGTTAAAAGTGTTCCGACTGGGAAATGACGGAGATGGTGTGGACCAAGTTGAATATCATTCAGCGCTTCTTGTGGACTAAGCAGTCATAGACTGATGATGTTTGTCCTCGCCATTTTTATTTTAGAAAGCACGTCTCATTAGAAGGCTTTGCTACCCATCACAGTCCAGCAACATTTGTTGCGGGACTCTGTTGCGAGTTTGGATATGTGGTGAGGCAGTTATTTTCGTTCCATTTGTTACCTTTCTTCCTGTTTCGTTGGGGATGGCGTGCTGTCCAACCGACCTCCTCTGTCTGACGGAGTCTCCGTCTTTTATGCTTCGTTCTCCGTTTCCTATCTCGTCTCGTCTGAATGTATATTCCTTCCTTTGCTAGTGTTGCAAGTTTAGGCCCACTTCACACTGAGTTGGAAAGCAGCATTTAGCAAGCTCGCATGAGCTATCTAGCAGATGGTCTGCGAAACTGGTAGATAAGAATAGCATTGTCACCTCGCGTGCTGGATAGTTCATGCGAGTTCAGTGTGAAGGCAACGGCTCGTAATAGTGTTATTCCTACCTACCAGTCTCGCAGACCGTCTGCTAGATAGCTCATACGAGCTTGCTAGATGCTGCTTTGCCAGCTCGGTGTGAAATGGGCCTTAGAGTAGCCAAGACAGCAAGTTTTTCTCCCTTGTTTTGCCGCTCTAATTCAAAATTCACTGATTTCCTTGGTAATTAATTGTTCAACTGACTTAAATGTAAATTAAACGTTGAATAAATAAAAAAATTCCGCTCTGTTTTGCTTTCTCTTTTTGTTTTTTCGAGGAGCTCTCTTTGCTCCTTTTCAACAGCTGTTGCCAGCCGGGGCAACTGTGACACAAACTTGACACACTTAAGGTGAAGTGTGTCGCTTACTCTTTCTGTGAGCAGGAAGTATGGCTAAATCGTCGATATTAAAATTATTTAAAGTTATAATCAGTGTTAATGCTCTGGTTTACGGTGTTCAGGATTCGTATTGGACTGTGCTTCTTGGTGGGCCTGTTCTACGCCATCATCCCGTTCGACCTGCTGCCTGAGGCGGTGCTGGGCATCATCGGCCTGCTCGACGATGTCATGGTGGTTGGGTTCCTGCTGGTGCAGGTCTCCGTGCTCTTCAGGAGTCAGCTCGGCCAGGAGTGAGGCGCTGCGAGCTTGTGGTCTCGCTTCCGTCACATCTTCACCTGAATTTTCCCGCCAAGTAGCTGTTGAATCTTGTAACCACCGCCAAGCAATGAAATCAAAGTTGCTTCTCTGAGGCAAGTGTGATTTGTTAGATTTTTCCCGATATTCTTGTCGAAAACGTTGTCAGTGTGACCTTCAAGCGTGTTATTTTCGTTGCTTCTTCGTTTTTCTTTCTAGTGCGGTATGAATGTTGTCTGTTAATGATAGTCAAACGGTGTGTTTCTATTGTGTTGTTGATCTGCAACAAGTGCTAGTCCGTATTATTATGTGCCTCATCAATTGTCATTCTAAGGGTTGGATATTATGGTGTGTGCACTCGCGCACTAATGAACCAAATCAGCCTATCAATAGCTTTGCTGCTAAGCTCTAGCGTATTGTTATTGTTTGATGAAGTTTGAAATTATATCCAAAAAGCAAACTACGAATAAATTGTACCATTTAGTGTTGCGTTCTATTGTTATAATAATTTATTACTGCATTGAATTTAGCTCTATTGCCGCGTTTGGTAGGTAAACCATTAATTGCTGTGTGTGAAGGTTAGGCCGGCATCCTGTGGTGCAATCATGTGCTGGATCTTGATCGTCCATTTCAATTCACATTGACCTTTTTACTAGTAAAATTGTCATACTCGAGGAGAATAGTAATGGAATAAATTAGAAATTCCTTTAAAATTGCTCACTTTCTGTTGTACGTTTATTTATTCATTTACCATTTCTAAAATTTGAGGCATCGAGAAGGGTTTATTTAGCGGAAACTTGAGTAAATTGTCAACATTTAACCTTGTGAATCTTCAGTACTTTAGTTTTCACAACTTACCAGTATGTGAAGGAAATTAAATGGTGTAAATATAAGCAAATTTCAAGGAAACTGGTGGTCGCATGACTTGTTCATAAGATAACATTTCATAAATCTTCACGATATTTTTTTTGCCATTCGTTCAATATTTTACTTCATTAGTTTACTTTTTCGAGCCCCTCAGGGGGATACAACTATTGTATCTATGGGAATTGACGCTCCTAGGGGGACTATGTGAGGGCCCGAGTTAAAGGTTAGGTAGGCTTTCTTTTTGTTGCAGTAGAATAGAATTTTGGTTTGTTACGGACCACCTTTTTTTCGGTTCACTGCATTCTGTTCTGTTTTTCAGCACCTACTACTTCCTTCTTCAACTTTGATCTTGTTTCATAATCATCTTTCCCAACTTACTGTTTCTATGCTCTTCCTGCGTAGATTCCGCGTTTCCTACACACTCCATACTAAATGGTGCCTTCCTCCTTCCTCTCTTTGGATCGCCTTTGTAGCGGATAGGGAGGCTTAAACTAACTAATAATCTAATCTATCCTGGACTTGCAGTCCCTGACCTGTACTTATGAGAATTAGCCCTCGAAAGGGAGAATATATGAAGTCCTGTGCCAAAGGTAAGGTAGGCCTTCCTTTTGTTGAACTAAAAAAGGTTTTCTTTCTTGTTACGGACCATCTTTTTGTTGGGTTCACTGCTGCCCTGTTTTCAGCCCCTACTACATTCATCTTTAACTTCTATTGTTGCATAAACTTCTTTCTTAAATTCATGCTTCCATAGATTCCGAGTTTCTTTAACTCCATACTAAGTGGTGCCTTCCTCCATCCTCTTTTTGAACATCTTTGTTACGGTTAGGGAGACTTAGGCTAACTTATCTAAACTGGAAGTCCCTGACCAATTGAAGACAGGAATAGACCACGTGTTAACTTTGTAAAATTATTGAATTTATATGTGTTTACTCTCATATTCCTAATTTTTTCAATTTATGCTTATTAACTTTCGTTATCATGTTATTACTATCATTAACTCAATTATCTATACTCAATAGCATCCAAGCTAACTCTAGAGTTAATTCTCGTCGGTGGTTACCAGGGTGCATTTAAAAACTTTGTTTTCAGCTTTCTAAGATATTTTCTTTCCTAAGTCATTCATGGATTGTAGAGATATTCTCATGTGCGGATTGTTTGTGTCTGCGCCTGGAGGATGTGGCGTTCTTCTCCTCAGCATATTTGCCCTACGTGTCTATTCAGGGAACTCCTGGATCACAACTCTTTTCCTCTCTTCTTCTAAGCAAGAGAGGGGAATTTCCTCTCTTCGTCATGGTCGTTCTAGCGCTCCTTGCTTACCTCATTCCTCCGCATTCTTGGGCATCATAATGTTTGGGATGATAAACTTAATTTTTGTGCGCATCCTCCTCAGTGTCACATCTTCAAGATTTGCCATGGCTGCTAACAATTTGAGCCCTCGTAGAGACAAAACTACTGTATCTATGGGAATTAGCGCTCTTAGGGGAAAAAGTGAAGTCCCGAGCTGAGGGTTAGGTAGGTCTTCCTTTTGTTGTAATGAAATAATTTTATTTTTCGTTGCTATCATTTTAGCTCACTGCTTTCAACCTTGCTTTTTCTATGCGCAGGAGATGGGAACATACTTTGTTCACAGATGCCCTGTTCCCTTCATTCCATGCTAAATGATGCGTACTTCTTCCCTTATTCAAGGAGCACCTTTGTTGTGATTAGGGATGCTTCAACAAATTTAAAAATTTAATCTAGTATTAAAGTAAAGAACCTTATTTTTTTCTAAACCAAGTGTTACCAGAAATTATTTTATACATCTCCATGTGACTGATGCCACACTGATGCAAAGATATATCCCCTTGCTACCTTACTTTTGTAGTGTATATCGATATTTGGAAGTAGAAAAAAATATCGTTCTTTTGATTTTTATCATAGATGATTCAAAGGTTGATGTGCTGGCCGCGTGCGTTTAATTCGCCCGTTCTCAGTTCAAAATTTTCACATGTCCATGGTTACATATTTTACCTGTTTCCGGTTGTGCTTAAAACATTATTGAACTGTGGAAGTCTGAAATATTATGGGTTGGGATATTCGTTTGTACACGCTTTAGGGATACTTGTTAAACTCTGTCTCAATTCGGTAAGCACAAGTTTATTCTCCTTCATGAGTGAATAAAGTGTCTTGTAAATGAAACTTCTGTAACAAAATGTCTATTAAATATTATGATCCTATTTATGATTGCGTCCAAGGGTATTTGTAATAAATGCATTACGAGGGTAACAGTTTGTACATTTTGCAATCGTACAAATTTGGGCCAGTTCGTTTCTTTATCTTACCGCACTCATCATCTCGTGACGACAATTGTCTCATTTGTTATTGTATGCCGTTAATATTTGCAGAAAATGGTTTTACTCTAGCTACGTTAAACTGCTTTTCTTGTCTTTAGTAAGTTTTCTTTGTATCGCTGACCGAAGTTTTGTTATTTGCCGTTTGTTAATCTGCAATTTTGTAAAGTTTTTGTTAATACTTCAGCTGTTTGAACACTGTATTTTATCTTTAACTTCCTGTTGCTTTGTTTGAATTTTCGTGTGTTTCGGCGACTAACTTAGTTTCTTTTGGTGCTCGGAACCAGCTAATAACGCCTTACGAACGACTGTGATCCTCTCTTGTAGATTGTAAAATTAAAAGAATCCTCGTTAGTAAAGTTGTTTATTCAACTCGTATGTCTCATTTCATCAATTTATTAAGAACAAGCATCTTGTTCTATTCACACGAAATATACTTTATGTAGTGTTTGCGTTAGGAGGGATAAATGTTATGCTTGCAATAAACAAGCTCTTCCATGCCTTACTATCTCGTGGATGTGGTAGGGGTTTTTGGTAGCGAGGAAGGGTGGGGCTATATTTTGATCTATCGCTTCAGTTTGTACAACCGTGGCAAACATGCATACCTGGGGCCGTCACACTGAGTTGTCCGTGGACGTGTAGGCTGGAGCGCGGACATCGGGCGTGCTGGCAGACAGCACCACTTGATATGTGGTGTGTGGCGGCGCCCGTACTCAGCAGACAATAATCTGTGACGTTGAGGGAATGCTCCACTGATCTGCTATAGCGATCTCTGTGCGTATTACTCGAATATATGTGTGATGTCAGTTATGTCCTCCAGGTGGTATATAAAAGTTATTTACTGAAATAATTTGCCGCTCAATGCATAAGCGTAGGGCAAGGGTTTATGCTCTAGTATTGAACATTAAAATGATAAAAACCTAAGTCGCTCCATACCAACACAGCTTTTCAGAAGTCCCCTGAGGTCGCCGCAATGCCGCCGGCGATCTCCATTGACGTATAGTACTCTATGTTTACGTGGGGAAAACCACGTGCAATGGTATTTCTAGCTTCATCTTGAGTGTAGCGGCCTGCAGGGGATCGCTCGGTAAGAAGATTTAGCGGCGCCGGGTACTTCCTGATAAGTTGCGCTGCGAGTTCCTCCGGTACCATAGTTATCGCTCCAAGGAGCGCACGCACTGCGTCCGGACGCGGCGTTCCCGTTAGGGGCGTTTTAACACAAGCAATTCTGACGAATACAAATTTGAAGTTACAATTAATTTACGAGATTTGGCTTCCAGATCGAACTATTCATT
The DNA here is from genome assembly GCA_014220935.1 of Platorchestia sp. MABIK. Taxonomy (NCBI): domain Eukaryota; kingdom Metazoa; phylum Arthropoda; class Malacostraca; order Amphipoda; family Talitridae; genus Platorchestia; species Platorchestia sp. MABIK. The sequence goes on from JACJUY010001308.1 coordinate 8,271, forward strand.
TTAACGAGAGTAACATCCTCAAACGAGTGATGAAAACTCATAAAAAGAGTGGCAAGATAAAAGTAAAAACTTTTTATTCAGCATACTAATCAAACATAGAAAAAAATTCCATTGAACTCTAAGAAAATTCTCTCATCTACAAAATTGAAAATATCTGCTCATCATTCTTGTCAAATTTGAATATTTTTCAGCGATCATGGTTTAGAATGCCATGCTACTTCATTCAGATGCTGAAAAGATGGCGTTTCAATATGAAACTACTAAGCCCGTCGGAGCTCTTTCATCATCACTATGATGAAACTGCTAACTACAATAATACTCACTTAAAATAAAATAGATTTTCACTGTTCATTAATACCTTGAAGAGAGAAAGTCTGAAATTATAAATTTATATATGTATGCTGAAATTCATATATCTGGCGAAAAACGCATGCACAAGTCTGCTTTGAAATTTTCATTCCGAGAGCCATATCTACAAACTAATTATGATTAGTTACGAGATCTATGGACTCATTAACACGAAGATGATGTCAATAAACCTTTGAATATGAACACGTGTTAAACAGTGCTATCACAAACGTTGATTGGTTCACATGGTCTTTCTGTGAAGAAAAATTTGGGTACGAAAGAACACGTATAGAGAAAAGAGAATGAAAGCTTGAATTTCCCCACGAGGGACGAGAAGTATAAAATGAAAGATTAGGCCTAATTTACACTAATGCTAAGGTGAGCGGACAATAGAGCGATAAAAGAATCTACATTTTAAGATCCCCAGCCACAACAAATTGAACACCGAGTATAACTTCCCTTACAAAGACGCTTAACCAATCCACAGAGACATAACATTTTTTTATCCCCTTGAAGAGGAAGAAACCTGGTACAACCTCAATCTTACACAAACAAATTTTGCAGTAGGGTGATGAGTGGAGGGTAACTCAGCATGCCATACCAGAGTCTGCCAACATGTTCAGCAGAGAAATACACAGAGGGATGGAAAGAAGAAATCAAATTAAATCCTCGGTGCTCTGAGCATCATTAAATAGAACACAAAAATCGAGCTAAATAACTGACACGAGGCATGAGCGACCACCGTTGTCTTGCAGGCAGATGTGGGCTGCTCATGACATTCATGAAAACGACGTGTGCCACAGCCCCTCTGAAAGCACTGAGCGCTCACAATCCATGACGCCTATAGTACCTTGGAGGGCAGGGCATTGAAGTCTCTGAGGCTTGAGAAAAAATTAATGGAAGCAGATTTTCTCCCATTCCAAAAGACCGCAGACTCATTCGTTTCATATATATGTCAATGGGGTCTTTCGTCCCTCAAATAGCTTCACGCATCCACAATCCTATTCCATCACATGAACTTAAGTAGGTCTTACGTTCTATAACAAGAATCAAATATCTTCCATTTTATATTCAAAAATAAATTTGGAGATCACTCACATATAACCAAGATAAACCATCGCAATAACCTTACAGATTCCTTATTTTACCGAGGTTAGTCTAGTACTATACATATATAAAAATACAGAGTTTTTACACTCTAGTTATTTACAGAAGCTTAAGGCATTAGTACAGAGGCACAAATACAGGTACAAGAGGAATGAACTTAATGTTCCTCGGCAGCGTTAACAAGACGTAGAGCAAACACGTAGCTCACGCTGCACCTCAGTCCGTGCGGGCGCTCATATAAAGTCACCCCGGATCCTCCTGACGAGGCGCATGTCCCGGGGCATGATGGTGACGCGCCGTGCGTGCAGCGCCGTCAAATTAGTCATGTCCATCAGGAAAATGAGGAAGCCCTCCGACGCTTCTTGCAGGGCCTCCAGCGCCAGCCGCTGGATCCTACAACAGTCAATTGATCAGTTTACGAAGAGGAATCCTACGATTTCTTTCGCACGGAAACACACGGCCATTAATTCTGATACTTCCTATCTGTTGGCATCTCTTCTACATTGCACATACTATGGATAAGATTTCAATTCATAAAGCATAAGGTACACTAAGAATCTCAGCAACCCTATGACCGAACAAAAAATGATATTAAGTGTTTCTTGTTCATTTACCAATGAACAAGAAGGCTATCCATCTCACTTCTGAACTTTCACAATTGTTTCAGTACAACATTTGTTAAATGAACGAAAACTAAATGAGCAACTATTTTCAAACTAAAAGATGAAAACAAAGACTGTTTCAGCAGTGAATAATTCCTATCCAAATTCTAATACACAACAAAATGATCCCACCACGATGACTAACTTCTTGGCTACAACGCACGATAGTCCCCCTTGAAAGTCTTCCTCATAAAACGATTTGGGTGATTTTCAAGTATTGCATTTCCATAGCTTCACATAGCATCATGTTGAGATCAACAATGAATAAAAACCAGACTCCCACTATTACCAACTAACTTCTCAATAAAACATTCAATTCATTTCTATACATGCTGGATCTAATAAAATATTATTGACTTCTTAGGTTGGGAATTCATTTTTCAATTCCCAGAAAATTAGATATTTTGCTAAACTAAGGTAATTGAACTATCACGAGTAAGCTAAAGTGACAGGAATTGGTTTGAAATAAGCGTGAAACAAATTTTCATATTACTCTCTCCAAGGTGGTCTTCAATTTCACAAAATTTAACGTAAATGGTGAACAAGTGTGGTTGATGAATTTTAACCTATGGAAAAGATTTTGAAACGAGTTTTACATGGCAAAAGCCAAGAAAAAAATTCTCATCAATTTCACGCATTTCTAGAAACTACAAATTAGGTAAGAGGCATTTGATGTTCACTTATAAAGGACCCATTTTCAAAAGGCAAAAAGTTAATCATAACTTTCACTATTACCGTTGCACTACAGGGAAAAAGCTATGTTGAAAGAATTTGAAAAAAAATTACTTAAAACCAATAAAATCTGAAAATAATACTTGAGTAAAACTGCAAGCAAAATTAGGAGGTCTCATATAGTCAGGCAGGACTTCCTTCAAATGTCATGAAACTACGCCACCATTAAATAGACAAATTAATGCACTCAAACTTTAACCTCATACGATCGACTTCTAAAAGTAGATTCATGAAAAGAATAATCATTGGTTAATTTAAGCATCCCTAACCATAATAAAATAGGTGATTTCATAAGGAGGAAGGTACTATTCAATTTGAAGTTTAAGGATCGGGGAATCTACGCACGAGGTGTGTTTTCTCACATGACCCCCTGATGCATAAAAATAGTGAGTTGAGAAAGGTGTTCATGAAACAAGACGAAAATCGAAGGAGAAATTCAATAAATGATGAGATACAGTACGGCAGCTTAATAAAAAAGACAGTCCATAATTGAAGAAAAATCCTACTTTATTCAAGAAATAAATAGCTTAACTAACCTATAGCTCGGGACCTGACATCTTCCTTCCTGGGAGTGCTAATTCCCATCTAAAAACTCGTATTCCTCTGAAAGTAGTCATTCACATTAATAAAAAGTTGTATCTTCCTAAGAAGACAGGGCTCACAATATCAGTGATGAAAAATTCAACCTCACATTGAGTGCATCTGGCGTTGAAAAATTCAGAGAATTTAATTAATAGGAGCCTGTGCTAGCTAAACAACACGATATTCAGCAAGGGGCAGAAGGAGGTGACAAATAACTTAGACCCACGATAAATAGCTCTACGTTCTGTAGATTAGATTGTTAGTTCAAGCCTCCCTATCCGCCCCAAAAGCAATCCAAAGGGAGAAAGAAGGAAGGCACCATTTAGTATGGAATTAAGAGAACGCGGAATCTATGCAGAAAGGGTGTGCGTGCATTTGTTCGTACATGCGTCAGTACGCCTTCATTGCGGGTGCCGCAGTGCGCATGCTGATTCAGCAAGATGCCATGAATAAATTAAGGTGCGGGACCGCATCCCACCTTGTAACAACATTGTCATCCGTAAACGTCGCAGTTCTCCAGAGCATCTCTATCCTCTGGTACGCACAAGGGCATAGAAACAGTAAATTGAGAAAGAAGATTAAGAAACAAGATCAAAATAGAAGAAAGTAGTAGCTGCTGAAACACAGGACAGCAGTGAACTAAATAAATGATGGTCCTTGACATTAAAACATTTTATTTAAAGAAAAAGAAGGCCTACCTAACTCACAGCTCGGGCCCTCACATTTTCTCCTGGGAGTGCTAATTTCCATAAATATTTATGTTCTGTAATGGAAGTTAAGATTAATTTAATTGAACCATTTCGTTCTCAGTTTGTCTAGCATGACTTCAAGGGAAATCATATTTTACGAACTATTTATTGAAAAAAATATCACATAACTGCGGGAACATTTTTAGGATTACGTAAAACTGAGAAGTTAATACGACTAAAGGCAAGCAAATGAATCACGTGAAGTTTAAGCAAATTGTCTACTCATATTTTTCTATCTTCAAACGAATAGTTTTTCCGCAAAGATAATGCATCAATTTACCCATTATTTAACATTTGAGCAGTCTTGATTGGCCCACAAAATCCCCTCGTGTAAATGCAGCAGTAAACAAATTGAGAATCTTATTGAGGCAGCAGGTGTATGAAAAGGGATGATAGATTGAAAAATGGAAAATTCAATGTTTTAGAAACTGTGTGCAGAAATGTGTTTGAGATATGCCCTAGAAAGTTAAAACTTGTCTTTATTATTTATAAGTAAGTTCATCATTATAATCATACCACAATTATAGTATTAGTTAAATCACAAATTTTCTCAAATCTATTGAAAAGTTAAACTAGGAAACATGCGCTTGCTCCAATAAACTACGATACCAAACGTACAAAGTCTCGAGTGACGGGATAAATGGGAGCGCTATATTGCCATGGACCAGACATTCTCCAAATTTAAATGCGATCAAAATTTCAGGAAATTACTGGAAAGTCAGGTTCACAAACTCAACACTGACAATGTTAAAGAATGTGTCTAGGGTGAACGAAAAGAAATGGGCTTATTTTCTTACAGAATATTTACAAACATTAAATTAAGACATTTTGAAACCGTTCAGAAGCTGTAGTGAAAAAGAGAGGCGGTCTACTCAATGTTAACTACAGATTTTTCAAATCTCCAATACTCTATGCTTCCTATTTTCATCATCACATAAAAGCTTTCCATAATCAATATAATTCATTATTTAGCTGCATTGCTTTGTTAAAATTTTGAATTATTCATTTCTTTGAATTATAGAACTATGTTATCTCTGAAAATACACCCAAATAAAATTTTCAGACCATTTAATCGTTTTATCTTCCTGTGATCGATCACATTTCTAAGAAGCTCGTTCCATTGTATTTGTTTAAGGGCTACTTTTTGTACACTCCTAACTTCAAATTGAAGAAAGGGTTTGAGTAGTCAAGATAAATCATATAAAATTTTTGAAATTTACACCAAGAAACATTAAATTTTACGTTCAAAACAGAACAAAGAAATCCGCAAAAACTTTATAAAATTCTCAAATTTGATATGTGAGAACTCGGCAAGTGCAAAACCTGACTCTGAGCTCGGGTCACAGACCTGAAATGAGAATAGCCCAGCTCGTTCATAATCTCCCCGACAACCCGGCCAAAGGGCGCCCGAGGGATCATGAGGTGGGTGGTCTTCTGGAAGTGGCGGATTTCTTTGAGCGCCAGCGTGCCTGGCCTGAAGCGCCGACGCGCCTTCCTCACTGCCGTCGTCTCCACAGCAGACTGCCGAAAAAACTTTCATTTCAAAAAAGTTGATACATCAGATGCATTACAACACATAGGATTTTATACATTTCTGAGTGCATCAGGCACATAATTCATTTTCTTCTTCTCACACGATGAAGAAAAAACGCACCTTTGGTTTTATATCAACGTTACCAACATGAGAAACTTTCTAAAACACTTGCTGTCCATCATCTTAAAACTCAAACCGCATTAAGCAAGGTCTCAACTTCTCAAACCAAGTCTTGTAATCGACCTCAGCAGAAACTCTCTTTTCATAAAGCAATAGCACCAATAGCATTTTAAATATGCTGAATCAAGTAAATGAAAATAAATTAAAAAACAGTATGTAAAGGAAACGAACTGCGAGTAAAAAATATTTTCTAAAAAACATAATTATAGCAAACATTTTTTTTAAATGTTCATATTTTTTGGCCTATTTTTGAGCGCACAGAGATATGACTACTACATAATAGTTAGAATCATGAACAAATATTAGAAATTTCTATGAAAAACTAATAAACACAAAGCTAAAAAGGAGCTTCGCACAGAACAAAGGATAACGAGGGCGCAATGCAAACCATACCACGAACAACCCTCGCATTTAGCCAAGTTCAAAGCAAGTATCAATATATTACAGAATTATGCTCTTAAACACACACACACACTAATGCATCTTCCAGCTTGTTCTAACATGTTTAACCCAAAAACTACCCACTCCATTTCTGAAACTGTCATTTTAATATGGGTTGATGACTGAATCTTATAGGTGACATGAGAGCTTATCGCAGTCACTACTACCAAGATTCTCAAAATACCACAAAAGCCAGCTAGATTTTTCCCTGCTACATTTCTGTTAGCAAGTTTGAACAAATAATCCCCAATACACTTTTCCTTGGTAATGGAGGTCCAGAAGCAAATCAAAATTAAATAAATACCTGCACTAACATGTAAATCGCAACCGTTAGCCAAGAGATCGTGTAAAGAAATTTAGAGTACAAGTTGGCTGTTGAATTGAAAGAGAAGTTTATTAGTTTATTAGTTAGTTTAAGCCTCCCTATCCTCAACAAATGAGATGTGAAGAGAGGAAGGAAGAAGGCACCATTTAGTATGGAGTTAAGGGAACGTGGAATCTATGCAGAAAGGGCATAGAAACAGTAGGATGAGAAAGAAGTTCATGAAACAAGATCAAAGTTGAAGAAGAAAGTAGTAGGTGTTGAAAAGACAGGACAGCAGTGAACCCAAAAAAAGTTGGTCCGTATCAAAACAAAAACCTATGTTATTTTAACAAAAAGAAAGCCTACCTAACCTTTAGCTCGGGCCCTCACATTGTCCATATGGGAGTGCTAATTCCCATAGATACAATAGTTGTATCCCCCTGAGGGGAAATGAGGGGAATTGAAAGAGAAACAAAACACTATCATAACACCCTTTTTGCCCACCTTTTCAGGGCTTACGACCTTTTTTGCTGCAGATGTGCTCTTCTGAACCACAGGAGATTTTTTCTTTAAAGCTTGAAGACTCGACTGTGATTGAGTCGAGACACTCGAGCGCCTACTGCGCGCCGCAGCAGCAGCAGGGAAGGGAGTTTTGGTGCTCAGGCTGCCGTCCACGCCAGACCTGTCGTCAATTTGAGGATCAACAGAAAATCTTTCAATTTCACCTAGTTTTAATAATGGCAGCTATGTTTTAGCATCCCAATTCAAGAAAAGATGTATACACTGAATTTCACGGTGTATGAACGGAAAGTTGTGGTTTTTTATTAATTATAAAATGTGCGATCTAATAATGTAAATGGTAATAAATTTGCTCATTTAAAATAAATTAAATCAGTTAGGTGAATTAGTTTCAGCTTTCCAAACCCCAAGAAAAGCATTCCAAAGAGATGAAGTCACCCACAAGTATGGAGAAAACACGTTCACTGCGTATTGGGCCACATGTGTACCAATAGGTAAATTACCCATTTACGCGCCGAAATAAATGAATGACATTTTATCGGTTTCATGACATTTTTAAAAATAATTGTTGTCATACGAGGTAAAATGTTATTGTATTTTTCATATTCATGAGGAAGAATTAAAATTTATTCAAGCTGGAAAACCGATTTCCCTATCATGCTAATTACAACCTAACCAAGCCAACCGTAACAGCCGCGGCAACGCAGTGAACGAGTTAAGGGAATGCAGAATCAATGCACAAGGTGCGTTCTCACAAAAGATGCCCGCACATAGAAACAGCGAGTTAACACGTTCACAGCAGCACAACTCATCGATGAGTCGTTCGGAAAATTTGTAATAATCTTTTGAAATTAATGGTATTTAATGGAACCAGTTAATGTTTGGTTTTTATAAAAAGTTTCTAATAATTTCGAATTTAAATTTGAGTTGAATACTGAAGTTCAGTTTAAACCACCGCAGTCAACGCGTTTAGCAGGAAGGCAATGAAACAGAACAAAAGTTAAAGAGGTAGGTGCTGAAAAACAAGGCAGCAGTGAACCAAAAAATAACGGCCCATTATAAACGCAAAAAACTTTTATTTCAAGGAAAAAGTCGACTAGCTCAGGACCTCAAATTTCCCATAAGAGCACCCCACCTCCTATGGATACAATAATTTTATACACCCATGAGGGGCATAACTATATGAAAAAGTGAGTGAAATCTCAACATAAATTAAATGCTGATTCATGTTTTCACCACAGCTGATTTTTGTCATTCTCTACCCCTCTAAACTCAAATTCATTTATTGACCAAATATTCTTACTATTGAAACCTTATTCTACTCTGCTCTCTAAAATCCCCCTCCATTAATACCTAGTGCATACCTTTACTAATTGAGACGGTAATCAATGTAGTTTAACGTGAATGAACGATTGGTTTTCATTAGGAGTGGCACAAAAAGAGCCATATACGGAATTCAATAACAACACAAGAGCTAACAAGATATTATTATACCGGGTGGCCCAGCGAAGTGTGGACAAATAAAAGTTAGTTTTTTTTTTGTTATGTGAAAGCCAATGAAAACAACTCATGTATCAAATAAAAGAAAAATGTATTGTCTTTAATTTCAACCAAGAATTATTCAACATATCCCCCTTTCTCCTTGATAACCTGGCGGAGACGAGGGATCACCTGGTCACACGTGGCGTGCACGCAGTTTTGGCGTCAATTTCTGCCCGAGATTCGGTTAGTTTTTGCTTCAGAACCTCCACACTTGAGTGGGATACAGCTTCTGCTTCAAGGTTCAGTGTGTGTTGAACGTCGAACTTCATTCAGGAGACAAAAATCAGCTTTGGTAATGGTGTGGGCAGGGGTTTTATCCCCAGGTCTCAAAACCCCTTTGATTTCCATCGAGGGTAGTGTCAAAATCAACCAACATGTTTATCTGAAGATGTTAAAGGATGAAGTTGTTCCTTGGGTGATGAAAGTCACTGAAAATGAAGGAATTGCGCTTCAGCAGGATGGAGCAACCTCTCATACAGCCAATTGGTCCAGGACTGGTGCAAAGACAATTTCAAGTCGTTTTGGCCCAAGGAACTATGGCCTCCATCTTCTCCTGATTTAAATCCAATGGACTTCGGGATATGGTCTATCTTGGAGCAGAAGGCCTGCCCTGTATCTCACTGAATTGTGGAGGTTCTGAAGCAAAAACTAACCGAATTTCGGGCAGAAATTGACGCCAAAACTGCGTGCCACGTGTGATCAGGTGATCTCTCGTCTCCGCCAGGTTATCAAGGAGAAGGGGCGATATGTTGAATAATTCTTGGATGTTATTAAAGCCAATACATTTCTCTTTTATTTGATACATTTGTTTTGATTGGCCTTCACATAACTGAAAAACCTAACTTTTATTTGTCCACACCTCGCTGGGCCCTCGGTATAATGTTGACAATCACACAGGTAACGAGGAACAGATAGCTTAGGATAAACATGAATGAAATTATCATTTTAATTATTATCCCGGTCAAACCATTTTCAACACTTCATGAGCAATCCAGACAGCAAAGCTCAGTAGTTGGACATATCCTGACATCACAATGTAGGCAGCAAGTTTTATTCCCATGGTTGTTTTTAACAATTTGGCGGGTATAACTGAAGTTCAATTTTCAACTCAAATTTCAAGTCAATTGTAGTATACAATGTTGAAAATAGCCAACATTAACTGGATCGTGCCTTCATTTAGTTTTGATTAAGTATTTATGGAAATTGAGTTTGTGACTGCTGGTCTATGAGCAGTACTATGAAAATTGCCTCCGTATACCACCGGCGGCTCACGTCGCAGTCAAAGTGTTAAAGGCATTTTTATAATTATCGAGTTACTGTTCCAAAGACGACGTAGTGGCGCTTCAATAGGAAAATGATTTTCATAAGCAAAGTTAGATTATAAAGATTATAAGTTAGTTCAAGCCTCCCTAACTACTACAAAAAATTAGCGTATTGGAGAGAGGAAGGAGGAAGGCCCCATTTAGTTTAGAGACGAGAGAATGAGGAATCTATGCAGAAGCGGCATAGAAGGAGTAAGTTGAGAAAAAAGTTCATGAAATAAGATAAAAGTTGAAGAAGAAAGTCAGAGGTACTGAAAAACACGACAGTAGTGAACCAAAAAAAAGGTGGTCCTTAACATAGCAAAAAAAAAAAACCTTTTTTTCAACAAAAAGAAGGCCTACCTAACTCTCAGCCCGAGCCCTCACATTTTTCCCCCTGGGTGCGCTAATTCCCATAAATACAATAGTTGTATCCCCCTGAATAGCATAAGCATAGTCCTCAAGGAAAGTGCTCTCAAGCATTTTGAGTTACACTAGTCGTAGCTGGAACCCCAATGTGCGCTGGGACCCCGCCACGCGAGACATAAAAATTTCCGAGGGGTTTCACACAGACGATAGAGTTTACAAGTTGCTTGAGAGCCTAGAGCTTTTTCCACTGTATCTGACTTGATATCTCAACCAGGAGAACACTACATCTTAAATTGGGGCTCTTTTTAGGTTCTCCAATAGCAGTTTGAATGTTCTGCCTGGATAATATTCAATTCGTTGATAAGGCCAACACCAAGAAATCTAACTCTCAAGTACTTGGTACAATTGGGTTACTTCAAGAAAACCTGATCCAAGGCGATGATGCTTTTAGATCATGTTTCCTGTCAGTTAGCCCCTTATCTACCCGGATCCAGCTGAAATTCTCTTGGACCAAATCGTCCATGTCAGGAGCAACAGTACCAACAAGTGAAGAGTATATAATCTGAATTCCGGCATCCTCTACTGAGAGGTGGTTGGTAGGATCCATTTTGTGGAAGGTAATGGCTACCTGAAACATTTCGAGTCAGATAAATGGGTTTCCATAAATTAACCTGGCCTGGGGGGTAGGGGATATGATGGAACCACTCTACCTCGATTAATGAAAATTAAAAAATCAAACTTCTAGAGAAGCAACAGCTAGTCTAAAAGACAAGCTTAATGTAAACAAATTTCCTTAGCACACAGGCTAAAGAGTTTACAAGTTACTCAGATTCCTTCCCATAATATTTGTATATATATATTTGAAAAAGAAAAGCTAACACCACTGATGGTTAGGCCACCACGTTAGCTCTACCTATGTCAATTTCCACAAAATAATTTGAGGAGACATAACTGGGCTTATTGCATTAACAACTCAATGTAAGTAATAATACAAGTAGGCTTTCTGAAGGGTGTAGGTCAATTGGGGACATACAAGTATAGGTGTCTTCTGTTATTTTTGTCTAGCATAATTTAGTGCATCTTCTGTTATCTTTTTCCAGCATAATTTAGTGTATCTTCTGTTATTTTTGTCTAGCGTAATTTAGTGTATCTTCTGTTATTTTTGTCTAGCGTAATTTAGTGTTTCCTCAACACACACACAATCAATAAGTTGCAGTTATGCACCAACAAAATTTGGTAAAGGGAACAGTGGAAACTCACATGAGTGAAATATCAAAACTACTGCAACAAGTACAATATTCAGACATGGTAACTGGTACCTACTATCAACATAAGACAGCAGAGCTTGAAGAGACAAAAGGACTCCAGCAGCCTGTACCTGTTACTGGCCGGAGACTGGATTTGCCTGCCCATGAGACCTCGAGTTTTGACCATTGGGGTAAAATTTTCATCTGGGTTGAAAGGTGAGGTCCGGTCCCTGACAGGAGTTGATGTTGCCTGCAACAGCTTCCTGGAACACAAAATAAGGTCAAAATATTTCAATGTTAATATTACCACATAATACTATTGCTAATCATGTACCAACCTCTTTCTGCTCTTTCCAATTTTTTGAATATTGACAAGTAATGCAACATTTATTTTATTTAAAACACACAGCACAGTAATTTCATTGGCACTGGTGGATTCTAATGCATTTCCACCACATATTTTCTTCAGCTATAAGGAATATATAGTTAATATATATGTAAAAACATGTGATTAATTTATTCTTCTAATATTTCAATGGTAACATCTATGTTCATCTTTAAATATTCGCCAGTAAGCTGCATATATGTAAGTCAATATTTTAGATGTCAATTTAAGTCTCTAGTCACAACAAAGGTATCCCTAAGAGAGGAAGGATGCAGGTTTCATTTTGGATGGCAGTAATGGAATGCAGAATCTATGCACAAAGTGTACTACTGCATAAATCCACTGCACATAGAAACTGTTGGTTAAGAAGGAAGGCTATGACACAAGATAAAAGTTGAAGAAGAAGTCACAGGCACTGAAAAACAAGAAAGCAGCAAATCAAATAAAAATGGTCATCAACAAAATAAAAACATTGCATTTCAACAAAAATACTTCACTCTCAGCTTGAGACCTCACATTTTCCCCCTAGCAGTGCAAATTCCCATAGATACAATAGTTGTATCCTTTCAGGGGATACAAGGGTCAATAATAAGTGAAAATTTGATAATAAAAATTCCATGAGAGATGAATGCTGAGATAGAAGTGGCAACTTCATTGCATAGAGCAGCAGTGAATCGTTGCTCTCCCATGCCACAGGTGGGTAAACTACACAAATAAGCATTTTAGAAATCAGAATTAGTTTCAATTTCTGGATCTCTAAAGCTGAACTGTTAGGTGCTCTGAAAAACCTTGATTACTTTGGTTATTTTGTGAGATTTCAATTAATTGATGCACCACACCAACCTACACGGGTGAACTTGGCATGTAAAGCGAAGAACATTGACATCATGGATATATATAAGTGGTTTGCTTTCTGCATATTCAAATTATAAATAGAAGTGCCAAGATACACGTCTTAAATCTCATTATTTAAGCTCTCATGCAGAGAAGTCCAACATTCCTGTTAGATTAGGTGATTTTAGAGTAATTTCCACTGCATCAAACCAAATAAACCTCCGCATTTTAGAATCTCTCTACATTTTGAAAGAAAAACCTGTTTTAAATGATATGCAATCTGCCTTTCCTCTAATACTAACGTAATTTTAATACTGAACATTTTAATTTAGTTCCTTTCATGTTGTTTTTTGTTTTGTTTTTGCTTTCTTCTTTCGTGATTGGTGTAAATTTGAGTTTTGACTAGCTTTTTCTACTTATTTTCAGGTTGATAATGACCCTGGAGGTCAAAACGTTCAGAAAATTTTTTATTCAATGACTGTCCTAAATAAAAAATGAGATTTAAGACGTGTGTCTTGGCACTTTTATTTATAATTTACATTGACATCAGCAGTAAGGATGCACTTACTCTTTTTTTTGTGTCTGCAGATTATAACTAAAAAGCAAACATTGAAGCTACTGGTAAAATAATAAATATTTTCCATACAAATAGTTACCAATTTGTTCAAAAACTTAAAATTAGAGCAATAAAAAGGAATTTTTATTCAAATGCATTGATCCATTTGTCAAATACTGCACTTAATGGAGAGAGAGTTACCAAAGATATCATGCAGCAATATTAAGAGAGATATCCAATACATATGTTTACACTTAGTAAACTCTATCTCCAAGTACCACACGCAGGCAATTATAACAAATTTTTTAATTCTAACAATCATCTATTATAGATCAACAAATTATTCTTCACAATCAGGTTATCAACTTACAAATGTGCAGGCACTTACGGTTTGGATTTAGGCTGCTTCATTTCTACAGAGCTGCTCAACTTCTTGGATTAAGTTGGAAGGAAGATGAATACTGAAGAAACAAAGATGAATACTGAAGAAACAAAGATGAATACTGAAGAAACAAAGATGAATACTGATGACTTTGTCTCCAGTGAGTTAGATCAAATTCAAATATGTACAAAGAACTCACTTAATGCATTAGTTTTTCAGAGAATTTCTAAGTAAACATTCTTCTGTTAGTGTGGGGAAAATAATAATGATTAAGTAAAGCAATGCATATACCAAAGAGGAAGTGTTCATTATTATAATTCAGGTACAACATCCCCTGCTATTCCTGGCGGTTATGTTCATTTCCTCCTTCAAATCTCAAAAATTACAAAATCAAATGGTTTTGAAATGCCTATGTGTGATATATTTGCTGAAATATGCTTCTCAAACGCATTCTGAAGAAAGTCTTACTCATTGATGCAGAAATAATGTGGTAATGATAAATTAAACATTTTATTCAATAAAATTTATATTAACATTTGTTATTTTATATTATCTGACATTGTTGTTTTACAATTATTTAGCAGTTAGATTGAATCTGAGTATTTTACTACAAAAAAATGACCTAAGAATTTAAAAAAATTGCCAAATTCATGAAGAAAAACTGAAAGAGCAAAACCCGAGAGTACGCAGGACTGTAAACGGTAAACCACAAATGGGCGAGGGGACATACACTGTGTGATTATTCGAGCAAAAGGTTTGAAAATAGAAAAATTAGCCCTCCTCTCCATGCCGTTGCATCACTCCAAAGTTGCGCTTTACAATCATCAACATAAGTATAACTGCAACCGAGCTTACCTGATAAATTTCCAGCAACATTTCACTGAGACAGCAAGCATGCTTATCTGAAGATCAAATGGATCAAACCTATCCATAGAGCAGCAGTAAAATAAAATTTTGGTCTCCATCTATCTTGAGCAGTCAATGACACATTAGGTGGAAAAATATTGCAAACACAGTCATGACTTAACTCTAATATTGCCTGTGAACTGTAAGGCAAGGCTTTTAATAGTATCCAGTTGACTTTAAAGCAAGTTCTTTCATAGAACTTGCCATACATTGCAACCCATGTTAGTGTTTTTAATTACAAGATGTAAAAGCCAAAATTCCGCTTTATCAAAAGTTTTTCAATTAAACTCTTGGAATATTTAACTGTTCCAGAATGTTACAACCGAGCTGCAAACAGTACATACAATTAGCATTGTTGTATAAAATACCCATGTATCTCAGCTGCCATTCAAATTCAGAAGCCCACACAGGCAATTGACCATTTTTAAGCTATGTTTCCAATCTGCTACCTATATAAATATCTAATTAAATAAAGCCAGAGTATCAAGCGGTAAGGCTGCAATGTTCAATTTCGACACAAAATTTGCATTAACAAAATGCAGGACAATAAATTAAATATTTGTAACAAATATTGTAGATTTAAATTTTGTCTACCATATGTTGGAAAGTCAAACTTCATACAGACAATTTGCTAACTGCTAAAAGCATTTCAATTCTTATGGAGAGATTAGATAATTCCAACTTTTAACCTCATCAAAGATGTTTCACATTGAGGAAGGGTGAAGACACCTTTCAGTATAGAGTAAAGGGAACACAGAATCTATGCATTAGATTTCCTGAACATAGAAACACAAAGTTGGAAGTAAGATTCTGAAAAATTCTAGAAATTAAAGAATGAAGTAGTAAATGCTGAAAACAGAACAGAAGAAAATCCTTAAAAAAATAGTCAACAAAACAAGAATCTATTCTATTCCAAATAATGGTGTACCTTGCTTATAGCTTGGGAATAGATATTTTCCCTCTGGGAACACTAATTCCCATACATAAAACACTAGCATCCCCTTGTTGGGGATTTTTAATGAGAATTGGCAAACTTTCAACACAAACCCAGCACCAACCTTGAGAGCATTAAGAATCCAGTTTCTCCCTTTTGAGTTACTCATACCACAACTATATATCATTAAAAATAGGAGAGCAAAAATCACTGATAAAAATTTCATTATACTGAGAACGTTTCGGGCTAAAACCCATCATCAGCTCATTAAAAGAATCTGACATATATCACTGAGATAGAAATGAACATAGATGTAGAAACAGACAAACACGACAACCATGTTCATTTCTACATCTATGTTCATTTCTATTTCAGTGATATATGTCAGATTCTTTTAATGAGCTGATGATGGGTTTTAGCCCGAAACGTTCTCAGTATAATGAAATTTTTATCAGTGATTTTTGCTCTCCTATTTTTAATGAAATTGGAGAAAATTCCAGAAAATGTACCTAACTATATATCATTGGAAAATCTCCATTTTCAGCTTCCATGCTTCAAGATAATTGTCTGCTTCAGCTCCACGTTTTGTCTCCACAACTCTCACATTTACTTCCAATATCAGCATGGTTGGCATTAAAAAAACCTACCAGTTCAGCTTTTGTTTTCAATTTACAGTTACAGTTGAATGCACTAATCTGTAAGAAAGGCACCAGACAGGTCTTACTTTTTTCCAATTATTGGCTCCATTTTTAAACTTAATATAATGAATCTGATTTGAACCTTAATGACTTCTTCTAGGTACTACCTCACATCACAAAACAATTTGTACCTTCATGTGGAAGTCACTCCTAGCAGTGGTAGGTTTTCATTGTTCCATCCTAGGGATCAGCATTTGGCCTTGAATGTTTGAACATTTTATGGTGCATTTATACTTTCCCTGCCCCAAACCTACACCAAACATTGCTCTCCTACAATGCTAACTGGGGTGAATGTGATACATGTGCCCCACAACAGGACCAACCGTGCCAAATGCTAGCTCTGCACTTTATTTTTGTTTTTTTTTTCCTCCTATTTTTCCAAATATTACAACCTTTATCTGGTTGCTTATTTTATCATCACAAAAGTCACAACTAACTTTTTTATGTCCCTTTCTATTTCAGTTACATGACTCCAGTGCATCCTTTTTGTCCTGCCCCTACCTAAAGGCATTGCTGATGTTTCAATTAATTACAAACAATGCAAGACCGGTTAGCAACAGAACACATCATTTATGGGTTAGGTATTTAGTTGAAGGGCTACAGTTTTAAAACTTTAATAATCTAAATACATAAAACACAGCTTGAAGGAGTTAACTATAATCATAAATGATGATTATCTTATCACACTTTTACAGACTCAACTGCAAGTCTTCTAGATCAGCACAAAAGCTGCAAACATTTATAATGTTCAGGCTAAATTCATTATCAAAAGAGGAACAGTATTAGTCAGAATATAATAATCTAGTTAGATGATGTCACAGAGAACACTAAACAACAGTTATGTGTCAGCATATGAAATCGTTTTACTAAAGTTAGAAAGGCAGTGAAAGTCAAGATGTGATGGCATGGTATAAATAAAGTGGTACCTCAGGTTATGAATACCTTCCTTTACAAATTTTTTGGAGTATGAATTTAAATTTCCCTCCCAAAGTGCCTGTCTTTTGTAAACAAGTGTTAACGCCGTGCTTTGTGATTGCATTTTTCTTAGGAATAGCATAATGACAGCATCTCACAAAAAAATCACACAGTTCCTCCCACAAATACCCAACCCCATAAATTTCTTCACTCTGTGTATAAAATCATGCAAGTACACTTTATTTAGAAATTATAATGATGTAATTCCTTCATTAAATATGTGTATATGTAAATAAAAATTAATGAGAATGGGCTTTTACAGACGACGGGAACAAATTACTTTATTTTTATAATATTTTTATGGGAAAATCATTACCAATTTTTTAGGTTACAAAGTGGCACTCAAAACAAATTAAATTTGTAACCTGAGGTACCACTGTACATAATGAAATCCTTAAAAAAATTTACATAAGATTATTGGTAAATTCTGATAAAATATTTCATATACAATAATTTATGTAGATTTAATCTGCATCCTACAATTTGAGAGTGGAATCTGTCATAATGAATTATTTTATAAATGTAGATTATTTTGGAAAGCATACCAAAAACCAGAGAACACCTACCACAGTGTAACTTTCTTTGTTTGCCAGATGTTTCACAATAAAGAAAACCTGAATGGGACACCAAAAACATAAAACCAAATCTGACCAAGCAAAAGCAATACAACCCAGAGCTTTCAACACATCATATGCAGCATTGTAATATTAACAGTTTGGATGCAAAATTGTTTTTCAAAAAAGAATAATTCTAAAATAAATATCTTCAACACTTTTAACTAGCAAATAATAATTTGAGGATGTTAATTAACAACATAATATTTCTATCAATTGTAAAGGCAAATCCAGTAATATCGTGAATAATTCATTTGATAAATAATTCCAAAAGTGATTGGCTTACACCAGTATAGTCATCAACTTGTTATACATGTACTGGTAAAAATAGCCTAGAAAGCATTCCAAGAATAATCACACAACAGCATCACTGCTGCAAAAAATTTTCTAGTCAAAGTTGAAGAAACAGTAAGGTTGTTTCTGAATTCTCAAATAGAATAGCATTCCTTGAAAATTTACTCAATTAAGACAATTCATTTGGATCTAGGTAACATAATAGTTTTCCACTATTTCTAGAAAAAAGCATTGATATACTAACTACTGTGATGCATCCCAGCTACAGTAAGAAGTGCTGATTAATATTGAATTTATTGTTGTCAATGATTTTGTTGCAACATATAGTTAGGTAGTATGTTGGATTTGAATACGTTTTATATGAATAACATTGTGCTCGCAAATGCTTAGTTATTGAGATATAGCATAAATACCGTTCAGGGGAGAATTGCATTAACGGCAGTTTTGATATGGCTCTTCCGGTGTATGGCAAGGACAGAACATGCACAGTCACTTTGAACAGGAAAAAACCATCAGTGCTGTTATGGCTAAGGCAGGTTACTTTCGGTTTACTTACGTTAGTTTATTTAACTAATCTAATTTACCTAATTTAACTTCAGCTGTTGTTATATCAATACCGTATTCCAGCTTATTTATGCGTCCGTTCAATTTTATGTACAAAGTTCCTATAACTTCAAAGTTAAACCCCTTGAAAACTAAGCATTTGTGAGCAAAATGTCATTCATGTAAAACCGTCTTAATATGGCTCCAATTACTTAAATTTTTCATTATAAAAGTTGTTGACAACATTAAATTCAATATTGACCAAAGTGCTAATAGCGTAGAGTCTTGAGCACACCAGAACCTAGTAGGTTCAATTGTGCACAATAACATAATGAGCAACATAAACAAATGATAAAATACCTACATTACAGCACCTTACTATAATCACGATACATACAAATCTCACATAATATACCCATGATTTGAGTTTGTACTAGCTCATAAATCGACATTACTGGAAAATGTGTACAATGCTCATGTTTACTAGCCCACCACTAGCTAAATGGCAACATGAGAGCATAAGCCGTTACAGAACATTAACCAAAAGTTCACTCTCAATTTTTAAATTCAGAATGATCTACACTTTCTAAGGTTTTACGGACATTCACGAACGAATACACACTATACACCAGTAGTATACGCAACATAGTACGCGTAATACGTAGTAGTAAGTAAACACCTCAACATATTTTGAATTTACGAGGGAATCTTAGGGTTTAGGAAATTAATTTTACCCCGAAAAGAAGTCACATTTTTTCTTGGCTAATGTTAAATGTTCTGCGGCATCACAGTAAAATTTTCCGAATACCTTTACTTTAATTAGCAAACCGTTGAGCACCAAAAAGGATTATAAATTTTTTTTTAAACTGTCCATCTTTTAACAATAGCTTGGGATGTTTTCGAAATAGCAGAAACTTTTTTTAAATATGATGGTCCCAATCAAGCACTTTAACATGTGAAGCATTTAAAGGCAGTAAATTTGTATGCTCTTGGAAGACAAAATTTTTATTGATTTGATACATGAGTTATGCAATATTAGAAAGATTCTACCAAACTCAATTCTGTAGGACGAACAGAGTACAGAAGCCATGAAAAAAAAGAAAAAAAAAGAAAAACAGTTCATTTCCAATAGAGATGGTACAAAATTACCATCATTGGTTTTTAAAACATCTTAAAGTTAACACACTTAAATGATACACACACACGAGTATTGTAATACCCATATTACTAGTCGAAAATTGATTGAGGGCAATGTACTCCTAATCTTGCTTAAACTACATTTGATGATACATG
>JACJUY010001308.1:30118-42234 GCA_014220935.1 Platorchestia sp. MABIK
TAATTGCATCTTTGGATCCAAAAATGATGCATTGTGTTTTATTAGCATTTAATTTGAGACCGTTTCGGTCCCGACGCTGACAGCGTCGGGAGCTTTGTAACGACCTACATTTCCCTCTTCAATACTCACAATATTCACACAATGGAGTTTAACGCCTGTTTACTAGACTTGTCCAATAAACCACTCAGGATCCACCAATTCATATCGCAATTAAGCTGCCAATGGGAGGTATCACTGGGGTAACCAGTACGTCAAAAAACCACCCTCAGGCATGGTGGGTCATTACAGCCGCCTCTACATGACTAACTCATTCCAGTCACTATCTCTTACACCAGGCACGTACAATAAAACTTTTCATAGCTTCAATGATACTCAAATTACACTCCTGATCCAATCCAGCAAGACAGCTCATACCACAATCATCTTCAGCACATCTGGTATACTATTCATTCTCTCCATAATGCTCAAACGCCACATTCATGAAACTCTCTCTCTCTCTCTTGCTCATACTCACTATATTCCAGCACAAAACAAACGAACAAACAAACAAACAAACAAACAAACAAAAACAACAAACATCGGCATCTTAGGATGCTTTATTTCCAATCAATCCTAATACATATGATCTTAAGCATTAGTTTTTCAAATATCTTATAACTAACACAATATATAGGACACCATGACGGTTCCCCCGTGAAACCGGTACCCATTTCCGACATCTGGGTTGAGTGGGGATTGTGCTTGAGCTCTCCCTTATACCCAACGGGGAAAATCGCCGCGCCAGTGCCGGGATGCGAACCAGGGCCTCCAACATGCAAGGCCGATCCCTTAACCACTGTACCACCGCGAGCACAAATATGAAACAGCACAAATATATAAAATAGCGAGCACAAATATATAAAATGTTCAATTGTTTCCTCCACTCCCCTATCACACTGCCGAGTTGATCTATTATTATTCTAATTCCACCTCCATGTGCGTCTATTCACACGAAATGCTAACACCTCAGAGCAAACAAGAGCTGGCTTCCAAAATTATCATAGAACCTCTCACACCCCGTACTTCCTACGGGAAATACGACTGAAAGGAAAGGATTGCTAAAGGCCGTATTTGTATTTTAAAAAAATCATGTGTCGAACTTACTTTCTTCTTAATGATTTTACTTGAATACTTTCTCGATAGTTTCTACTCCCACATCTATCTGCTTATTTAGAGCCTTCTCTTTTTCACAAAATGAAAATTTTGATGATCAATCTAATGAGAATATTGTGATGTGTTGAAATGTCATCTTTGTATTAATCATGGTCGCAAAAAAAAATTTCTTCAAAATAGAGGTTTTAGTTTTTCTGAAAGCATTATTTGACTTATAGGTGTAATCCAATTTCCATCAATTAACCGAAATTTCATCGACTGGGTTCTGTGCTAAATAACTCTGCGTGAGGCCATTTTTTTGCACACCCTGTTTATTTTTCGGATGGATTCTACCGAAATAAATGTCCCATAGATAATAATGAACAAAATGCAGCGTTGAATTTACGATAAGATTAAAAAAATTTCAGCATTCTCATAGTATTTAGAGTGCTATAATTTTAAGCATATAACATAGTATTGCTATAAAAAGATAAGAAAGTAAACGCTCAGCAACGGCGACTTTGGCTGCGTTACCTCGCTGTACAGCGCTGTACTTTCTCGGCCTACTTGCAGGTGTGTCAAGATTTATATGAGTGCGAGGTGTTCCAAAGAGAGGAGATAGGAAGGCACCATATGTATGGAGTTTGGGGAGCTCAGAATCTATGCACAAGATGTGTTCCCACACGATCTACAGTCTTCAGTTCAGTTGAGATCATTCCATGCAGGCAGATAAAATGGGTCTCATCGGTACATCTGGTTTATGAATTTTTGGTTATCCGTATAAAACACAAAGTAGAGAACCTACCGAAAGGCAGGTATTATATAATTCGTTGGTTAAAACTCCTAGCTATCTATTTTATAAAGTCTATTATTGATCTTATTCTCCAATTCTAGTACCAGCGTTTTTTGTCTCCGATTTCTTCACGAAATTTGTCGAAATTTCTTTTTGCGTGTAGATTTGTTTACGCGTTTCTAGATATGCGTGTTGTGTCGTGCGATGTTTTTTATAAATGACTTTGTGACTCAGCTTTTCTCGCTACTTGACAAGCATTTACAACGGTGTTTTAAATCTGCTTCCGTATAGCGTTTTTTGTCTTTTCTGATTTCGTTTGAATTAGGAATTAAGGAATTCCGAAGAATTCTCCAGCAGTATTTAAACTATTTATAAGTTGTCAGCCATCTCATGGTGTATAAATATGGCAAGAGATTATATTTTGATTTAATTATCCCCTGACATGGTTAATCTATTAGCACATCTCGTTTGGTTTGTCTATTAGTACGCCTCGTATAGTTTGTCTTTAGTATGCCTCGTATAGTTTGTCTTTAGTATGCCTCGTATAGTTTGTCTATTAGTACGCCTCGTATAGTTTGTCTTTAGTACGCCTCGTATAGTTTGTCTATTAGTACACCTCGTATTGTTTATTTATCGCTTAAGGGCGTTTTATATTTAGAATTTTTTAAAGCCCAATATGTAGTAATGCATCGCATACATGAACATTTTGGGAAACAAACGGGTTTTCCTTAATTTTTTTCTTATCGGGCTTTGTAACATATATCGAATCGTCAGTGGCAATTTTTTTTAGGAACTGAAAAATCTATCGGCTTGATCATCTCGCAAGTATTATTATTACGGTCAAATTTGCTACAAAATTTGTTATGGAAAGTACAGTCCCTCTCCTGCACATGTCAGCGTGAGCGTCCCAAATCAGATAATGTAAGTATCTTGAAGTAACATTTTTGGCCTATATGAACTCTGAACTAAAACAGTCAGTCG
Organism: Platorchestia sp. MABIK; assembly: GCA_014220935.1. NCBI lineage: Eukaryota > Metazoa > Arthropoda > Malacostraca > Amphipoda > Talitridae > Platorchestia > Platorchestia sp. MABIK. The sequence goes on from JACJUY010001308.1 coordinate 33,024, forward strand.
TGCCTCTGGTCAGTTAGTTTTTTACTTCAGTTCACGTGTGTTTTACAGGAATTGTTTTAAAATCGATTCATTTTTTAGGAGAAAAGAACGGCTTGCCTGCGAAGGGCATGTGTCTATTTCTGTGAGTGTGACTGCTGCATGCAGACTTGTGTTGATTGTATTTAACTTCAACAGTTCATTAGACACAGCCACTCTTCAGGAATTTCCCATGGAACTGGTCGTATACTTTCCTCTCACTCTCATTCAGCAACTCCATATCATTATCAGTAATTCTATCATCCTTCCAAAATAAACAATTTCTCTCCTCCGTGTACAACAAATATCAAACAAGATCATCGTATTTTGAAATCTTTATTCAAATCCATCCCTAAGCCTAACCTAAGTAGAGACTAGAGTAGTTAAACTGACCACTGCTTTAACCTACTGACACATTTCTGTGTGTTTGTGCGGCGCGTCTGTGTGTGTGAGGTTCCTGTGTGTAAATGTATGATTGTATGTGCTCATGCATGGGCGTGTAGGTGAGCCAATGAGAGTATGTGTCAGTTCAGATGTTTTTGAATGAGAATTAGTTTCCAAGTTTTAATCTATGTTTGTTAATTTATTTTGTTGACTTTTCTTTATTTTCTAAGTTTGACATTTCCTCATGTTTAAGCACTGAAGATGGAATTATTATATTCCGAAACGCTTACCATGAGAAGAAAAAAAATCTAATTTTTCCATTGATTCTCCTTTTATCATACGCGTGAGATTCCCTGAGAATCGACCAATTGGAAATGTAATATAAAGATTTTAACGCTAAAAATGACCAAGCTGATTCTTGTCGAGAGAGTTTTTGTGTTGTAAGCGGAACGGCAGCGTAGATTCTGGCCAATTTTTAAGGGGCTAGCATAGACATTGTGATCTGGTTGACAGGTATAATATCTAACTAACGTTTGGTTGTGGTTTGAGCGCTTGAAATGGTTTGGACATTTTCTACCGTGATGCAACCGCACCCACAGCCTCACTGTCTCTTCGTGAAGCGCCGTCTAGGAGTTAGATTGAATGGGATTATTTCTTGAGCCAAACACTGGAGTGAAAAACTCATTTATCATCGGTTTTGAAAATAATTTTTGGAAATGGGTCGATTTCTGCTACTAAGTAAAATATATCGCTTTAGATACTTGATTTTCTTTATATTTTTGGTATTCCTTCAGTTGAAGCATCGAGGACCCACTACCATAGATTGCTTAGTTTCCTATCCTTTAAAACAGGGATCAGGTCATAGACTGGGAAGTATAATGGTAAAATGCTAACACCATGAGCGCTTCACGAGCATACTTTTCTACCAAGTTTCTCGAAATATTTTCATCAAAGATTGCTGGCAGTCCTGTTTTCAGTTCTGGCAATGACTGATCTCTAGAACGAAACTTAAACGGCTGTAATTTTCCGATTTTTTATATCTAGCTAAATCACTCGAGTACACTGTGTAATTTTCTTGCTGCGCCCAATGCGTTATGGTTCGTGTTGCACTGCTACGATGTTACACGTCGCAAATGCACTTTGAGATCTCTCACCTTTTCGGAACAAGAGTGAGATTTAAATTTAGAGACTTGTCTGACCTTTGCTCAAACATCCCTGGCTGGTAAATTCTATTTCTCCAATTATTTTAATGACAACATTGATGTTACCAATGCACTTCGTGTTGTACTTCCAAAATCTGAAATTCAACCTGATATTTTTTGTCACGCTAGACCTCTCGAAACATAGTTGGCATTTATACCTTATTTATCATTTCTTTGAACATGTGGTCAAAGTAAGTGGGCGGTGTAGTGGGCGTCGGCACAAGTGTTCGGTGTCGTTATGTAAGAGTAGGAAAGTTCCCGCGTGAATACTATTTATCAGCCCTGGTCTAATTTTAGTCTCGTTAATTTTATTTTGGTTTGATTTGTTTTTTATACTTCTGAGCAGCATTGGAGCCCACCCTTTTGTTCAGTTGAGATCTGACGTTGCTTGTGGAACCACGTGAATGGCTGTCTCATTGCTTATTTGGGTGACGGTTGTGCCAGATGAGTGTACACGTTGCGCGTTTTTAATTGTGTTTTTATTCACAATCGACGCTAAAAACTAAAGCGGGCATATCAAGCAAAAAATTCAAGCCCTAAAGAGAATTGCGTACAGATCTCCGAAGAAGTCGCGTGTGACACTACACACTCCTCAACCGCGAATGACAGAGTTGCGCGATGTCTCTGACAAACTGTAAAAACATTATTGGAGCATTCTCTGATAGATCATTCTGCGTAGCTTCAGGTTAATTGGTTTGTGACCACAGTGTCGCAATAGACGATATTTGTTTTTGCCCGAACGAGAAGTATTCGTAGGTGGAATCATTTCTGAAATGCCATACACTAGTCCAATCGTAGCAGACCATTCCTCCTACCGTGATTTCCTTGCAAATTTTGCATCACATTTTTAATGCGAGAAATTATATCCTGGTTCTAAATACATACTGATTTGAGAGCTGACAGTCACATTGATGTAATGAAAATTAGAATGCAACAAAATCAGTGTAACACAATTTATTGGTCATGAGTTAACTGATATGACCTTCGATGAAGTTCCGAACTGTCTATAATTTACCCCAATTAAAAACATTGAAGTAACACAGCTTTATCGCCACATGCCCCCAATCATTTCCCAACATTTTAAATTTCGTTAAAAGAAGCATGTCATCCGATTTTGGTATCATTAATACAGCCAAATAGGATAAGTGAATCTTTTTCCGCTTCACAACCGAACAGTTGTACGTGTTTTGCATTTCTATGATGTAGATAACGAAACCTGTTCGATTAGGATATCTATAACTACATTCTAGGTACAGACCAAAAAATGTGTAGAAGGAAAGGGTTAAATGTGGAGAAGAGTTCAGATGGAAGGATCGCGCCAGGCCCGGTCGTGGAGTGATCACAACGAGGCCGAGGTCCTCACCCAGCGCTCGCCCGAGATAATCTGGAACAGAAATACGTAGTTCTTGCCATGCATCTATTTTCTCTATGAATGTACTAGAAAAATTACATGGGTTCTTATTGTTGATTCACAAATTTGCATTTGAAAGGTGTGACGATGCAGTACCCGACATGTAATTACAGTGATTTATGTGTCTCTGCGTTTTAAAATAATCAATTTTGAAAGAAGGTAATGAACAACAAGGTATTTAGTAAATATAGAGCTTATGTTGACAAACGACTTTTGTCCATTGTGACTCTAAATTGTTGATGAGTAATAACTGCCTTTTCGGTACGATGAGTAGTTTAGTTCGTGCAATGCCTTGTCGGTGTGCGGTGACAATTTTTGCATGTGCACAATTCAAAATGTTCAAATGCCGTGAGCTTGGCAGCAGGATTTTCATGAGAATCTGGAAGATAAGGGAGAATTTTAGAATTCATTCACAGCAGTCATACGACTAGTGTTTCAAAAGTGTATTGAAAAATTACTTTTCTTGCAACAAGCCACCTCTATTCCCATAGCTAAGATTTCAATCAGTGTTTCGCTTACACACTCAATTTCTGCACAAGACTAAGTTGATGTCATTGCTTGAGGTGAGAGTGATTAAGGTATAACACCTCCGGAAGAATAAATACAACCATTTATCATCAAAAGAGTTTCAACAATGCCGTAACCAAAATATTTCTTGTGTGCAGCAGAACTTTAGGTCATGTTTTAGATATTTACCAAGAATTACTCGAAGGAAGCGCACTCTCAGCTGATATCATCGCTTCGCTATCATAGACTATTAATTGTATCTGGTTGATGCAAAAGTTCCACCTTTCAGCAAGCTTATGAAAGCCTCGCTCGTAAAATTCTGTGAGTTTAGAATCAAAACACAAATTCAACTCTTTTTCAATATTTTCTCTAGATGTTAACCTAAGTCCAATATAATGTTTCTGTAGTCCTCGGAACGAATGGAAATCAGAAGCAGGTTGTACGGGCCACGTGTAACTGCCTTGCAATTTCCTCAGAGGTAACAGTAGGATGCTCGGACACAAGAACATTCCACTGATCGGAATTAGGTGTTCTTGGACGACCTTTCTTCGTCTCATCTTTTAACTTAAGCCCCCGCTTTGAAAACGAGAAGACCATCTCCTGCAACTTCTGTCACTCACAACATCATCCCTCTAAGTGTTCCGAGTAAATTTTGGTGCCTCACTTGTATTAACACCGTCATGAAATTCGTAATTCGATCGTTTCTTAGATGATTTTTAGATTGGACAGAAATGGATCCTAATATTTATGAAAAATTTGAACGTCACAAGGATAATCTAAAAAAATGATTATTCACAGAAATGAATTTTACAGTATTTCAACAGACATACCTCGCGCGAAATCAACTTCTAGTGTGCTTCGTTCTATGATAGACGATATGTAACGGGCTTCGTGAAGATTTATTTCATATTTCTTCAATATTTGATCTACAACATTTGATTTTTGAAAACATTCTATTTTGGAGATTTTCTAAAGTGTAAATCTAGGTGTTTAATTTTCTATAAGCTTCTTCTGAACTTTGATAAAAACATGGGGAAAAGAAGGACCTTTTCTGATATTTGACCATCACTATGAGCAATAGCTCTGGAGGGTAGAATCCCAGCGATAATTTGAAGGGATTTACTCAATACCTTGCCATCTATGAAAAATATTGTTTATTATGTCCGTAAAATTTCAATAAATAAAAATATGCATCCTTCTCCCAGTTTTTGAAATTCAAAATACTAGCCATTATTGATGAACTCTATGTTCCTCCTGCGGAGGTTAGGCGATTGCTTCAAAAATAGGAAGTGCTAATACGTTCATTAAATACAAAAGTATCTTGCTAACTTCTAACCAACTACAACTTCCGGAGAAAGGCGGTGATATCATAGCCCACAGGGTCTTGCCCAGTATCAGCATTTTTTATGCAGGCAGGATTATAAATCAGTGATATTTTCAATGAGCAGTTCGAGCAAAGCTGTTGAGATGCATTACTGCAGTGTGCTGCTAGACATGAGCTGAGCTCAGTCTTTCAGTATCATCTGAACTCGCACAATGTTAGGCAAAAAATGAATTTTTCTTGAAGGAATTACGAAATGAATGGCGAAGTGGATTCCTAGAAAAGAGTCCCGTAATAAAAACGAATTTACTCCTCATGAAAATCCACTAATATTTCCCAAAAGTAAATCGGTTCTTTCTTAATGAAATAGCAGCGCACTGAAACCGATCGCTAGCGATGTGGTCGTCTAGAATGGGTCTAGATTTGAGGATGCCAAATGATCACCCGTCAACCTGTACTTAAACTGTTCATTATCGTTTGAGGTACAGCAAATCCGTGTTTAAATCAATAATATTCACATAGATAAGAGAATTCCACGAACTAATAACATTCAAAGGCTTTGAAGGCAAAAATCACTATCATATTATTGATATTAACTTGGTCCTACAACCATTCAATTCAGGCTTAGCGAGGTATACTCTGTGTGATACTAGTTGGGAACAATATTTCATAATTGTACATTCAATACTAATCTGTACATTAAACACCATAGTGCAAATATTCAGGAAATAATCAAATTTGTTTTAACGGAAATATGAACTTAATGGTAAGTGAGAAAACCTTCGCTAGCGATGCCAGTATACGAGCTGCACGGGCCTTCTCTCAGAGCGGCCCTTGATTTCAACTTCACCAAACGTAGGGCATGCCTCTTGCTGTTGTTGAAGGTAAATATTTGTATATGTATGTAATGGTAATTTTGATTTGTTTGTCCAGTCTGGAAAGCAACATACGCAACAACTCGTAGCGGCGGCATTTAAGCTTTTTCAGTTCATACACAACTAATCTATCCAGCTCCTGTACTTCTCCAATTGCTTTCAACCATCGCGAGACGGTTGTGGTGGATAACATGAGTTTTGATGAAAGTTTTTTGGATTATTGTTTTCTAGCATTGGTGAACTAAATCAGTCCTGATATCAAGCCTTGTCAGAGAAAAGCCGATTGTGTTCTTTCACCGGCTTCAGTTTTAAAACTACTATCTCTCTATCTAAATTATGCGAAGGTCTATGAGTAGTTCTGATTAAAAAAATACCAAGACTAAGGGAAGCTTTGAAATGCGTCAGAGATGTAGAATCAACCCGTTTGTATTCATACGAATAAAGCAAATCTTAGAAAATAGGGAAAGGGGGAAAAGAAATAATCAATTACTTTTTCTGAGGAATGCTTTTAGTTGATGAAGTATTGCGTCATCACGAACCGTTACCTACTTGTACTGTTTTCATTCTCCTTAGGATGCTGGAGGAAGCCCGTTCAGCAATTCAAAGCAGCATTTTGCTTAGCTGTATAAAAAAATTGCGATATTGATATACAGTATTTTACAAATTACTGTGGCAGACAACAAACTAGCTTCGTGCAGTTGTCCTTTTTGATTTATGATTATTATAGGTGGAAGCACCGCTTTAAGAAGTTAAAAGGGAGAAAATGTCGATTGACATTGTCCTTTTGACATGATTATATTGGGTGGAAGCACCACTGAGAGAAGTTAACAGGGAGAAAATATCGATTGGCTCTGAAGCGTGCAATGAAAATGTAGGTCTGTATCGATAACTCCAGGCTATAGTTTGTGTGTGTGTGTGTGTGTGTGTGTGATTGTTTGCTGTGTGACGCAGGTGGCGCGCAGCTGTGCTGTGCAGGTGTGCCTGTGGAGGCTCGTGTCCTTGACGAATGCCGACAGCTTCACTGTAGGGAAATTGCGTATGCTCAAAGCTACAAAGAATTCCATTAGCTCCCTCACATGTAAATCAAGCGTTGCTTTCAAAAGTTCTGTTTGAAAAATCCTAAATTAAAGTAACTTGCAAATTAATGGCTTCATTTACATCCGACACTTGTAGTGCAGTTTTCAACCAATATATGTACGTGTCGCCATTTCTCAGATTTTATATCCACTTCTGTATAATTAAGCCCAGGTTTAGCAGAGTGGGATGTTAACACTGACGCGGTCTTTTTTTAATTATTTTGAGAAATTCGAATTAATGATAAACATACGATCAGGGTAAGAACATCAATAATCTCTTTTGATAATGAACATTTTGGAGTCTATTTCAGACCTCTCTGGATATTATATCTTATCTTCATTAAATTGAAAAAATGATTTGACTATTTCAATTCCTAAAATATGATTACTATGAAATGATTGGTTTTGACTTATAAGAGCAACCATTAGAAAAATTAGATGCTGATGAACATAAAACTGTTCAGGAAGGGATTACAAATAAACGATGGGTTACAAGTTACAAAACAACAGTTGAGTGACCAATAAACATTAAATTTGCCGATAAAAATTAAGAACAATTTTGCAACTGCAGCTTTTACTGACTGCATGCTAGTGAAGGACGTTATATTATCAATGATAACTACTCCACTCGGTTTGTGATATATGTCTGCACATTATACCTTTTTAAGCTAAAATCCTAATTACTGAATAAAAAAGTAACACAATAAATTGAAATTTCAACAGTTTGGTTACACACAAAGGAAACAAAAGTTTCATTTGATGTGACCACCTCACCTATGATGACGGTTTCTACCCGCCTTTGAAAGCTGGGCTCGGTGCAGTAAACTTGTAACGGTCCCAACGACTCGACGTTATTTCTGAAGGGCCGTGACGCAGTTGTAAGGCTTAGAACAAGCTTTGGTCTCAGCACAAAGTAATGGAGAGAGTTTCTTACAATGGCTCACCTTAGGTATGCACATAAAGTTCGCAGATATTTGAACATTTCGATTGTTGAAATGCTTAATCTTAATGCAATGAACTCAAAATGTCAATTGCCAACTTCCTTAAATGAAGCATAACTTATGTACTTCTGTGTGGCCAACTTTAAAATGGATCAGAATAATCAATGTTTTAAAATTCGTACGGATTCATTTGAAAGCCTTGTATGGGTGATCGGTGTGAGTTTGGTGAACGTTGCCTAGGTTTTCTACCGCTGACTGATATTCATTAGTGTCTTTTGATAATAAATATTTCTTTGTCACATGATATTAAAATATTTCTGATTGAGCAATTTGATGACCTAACATCAACAGTGCTGGTTTGGTCTGCATTGCAGTCGAGTTGAAACATTACTGTAGGAATAATTTCCAATTTCTTTCTTATCAACGGGAAATTTTACGGGCAGACAAATGGTGTTCGTTTATGTCTGCTCACGGGCTTACTTTGCTATTTTATTTTTGTGATTCGTGATGCCTACGGTTTGAATGAAGGTCTACTTTCAGTGTCTGGGCAATGTTTTACCTTCGTTACGTCGGCGACACATTATCATTTCGTGAATTGTCTGCCGCATGATTTCTTCTCTCAGGTTTTAGTACCGTAACATTAAATTTAAAAATCTAAAATAAATCAGTTAAAATGTATTTGTTAAATGTTTCGTTATTAACTAGCGAAAACGTTTTGAAAATCATTTCATTTTAAAAGTATATCTAGTGGCGTAATTCACTCTCAATTTGTCACTCACACTTCACAGCTAAGGTTATTAAAACTGTCATTCATCACCCTAATAACTCTCTCTTCAGTGCCTGCTCTTTTTATAAATCGATTGCTCTATGGCATAGATTCCCTTGCCTCGCGTTTAATCGCAACTGGGGAAATATTGATCTAAAAACATGCAGTAGCCCTTGACGTAGAGCCTTGAAAATCTTCGGAGTCGTGTGGTGCTTTTACACGCCCTGCGAACTGTAGAATTAGTTCCAACTTTATTTAAAAAATCCCGTACTTTTAATGTCCTCTAGCTAAAGTTTGGAAAATTTTAATTTTAACGTTTTTAAAACGTTAACCTTAATAAAAACACAGCGTGAATGCAAAAACACAATGCAGAAATGTAGAATATTATGGATTTTTAGTCCCCTCATGTCTAAATATAATTTTGGAGATACAAATTTTATTTATTGATTTTTTGTTCAAGAATCAATTATTATCACAATCTGAACTACTTTATTTTCAAATGTCGTTCAATGAGCGACCGAGTTTCATTTTGAATTCTATTGCAGGTTGCGATGCACGAAAGAATCCTGCGTGTGCACTGACACTCTGAATGTCGACTTTCGAATCTCACTCTTGTTTTAGTTCTATGATCTTGCTTACAAAGATGATCAGGTACAACCGCCTGCTGCGACACTTGGCCCTTCTCAGCACACCTCTGCTTCTGCTCGTGCTGT
>JACJUY010001308.1:50272-66289 GCA_014220935.1 Platorchestia sp. MABIK
GTGGTTATACTTTGTGTACAGTGGTCATAAGTACAGTGGTTATACTTTGTGTACAGTGGATATAAGTACAGTGGTTATACTTTGTGTACTGTGGTCATAAGTACAGTGGTTATACTTTGTGTACAGTGGTCATAAGTACAGTGGTTATACTTTGTGTACAGTGGTCGTAAGTACAGTGGTTATACTTTGTGTACAGTGGTCATAAGTACAGTGGTTATACTTTGTGTACAGTGGTCATAAGTACAGTGGTTATACTTTGTGTACAGTGGTCATAAGTACAGTGGTTATACTTTGTGTACAGTGGTCATAAGTACAGTGGTTATACTTCGTGTACAGTGGATATAAGTACAGTGGTTATACTTTGTGTACAGTGGATATAAGTACAATGGTTATACCTTGTGTTCAGTGGATTTAAGTACAGTGGTTATACTTTGTGTACAGTGGTTATAATTACAGAGGTTATACTTTGGGTCAAGTTTAGTTTTGCTTCGTCAATGTCTTGTTGTTAGATGATCATTGTTGGATTCATTTATTTTAGAACGGTACGTATTTATCCCAAATTTGATTCATTAATATAGCGGCATGAGAGAGTTTAAACCTGTGGCTTGGTCCAAGTAATAAGGACATTTTTCTTAATAAGAAACAGAAATTAGATCTACTAAGTCAGAATTTATGATTTACTTAAAAAAATCATTTACATGTATCTGCGACGACGATGTTAGCGAGCGGCGCAGCAGATTGTGACGAGTCACGTGTAGGCTGCGTGATGATTGCAAGCTTAGGTTCAGACTGCCTATAAAATTTGAGCTTTGCTCGCAGCTTTCATGTTTGAGAAGATTGTAATTGAAGTCACCGCAGGTTATTTTGTCACTACATGAAGACTTGTTTAACTACAGCGTAGCAGCACTGAGTGCATTTAGGAAAGATGCCGGGCAGGTTCTCGGAGACCCAAACACATTTAAGCTTAGAGTACGTTTACCGTTTTTCTCCATTCAATGAGTGACATTTCGTTATGATCACGATTTGTAGTAGCATTTACAACGATTCTAGTTGCTATGGCCTTAGATATGGACGTTGTCCTGCATCCACCTCGTCTATTATTTTCTGTAGGGAATGGTGGCTGTTGTAGTTCTGCATTTGAATGACGTCTTTAGATGAGTCATCCAGCCAACCTACGGTATATAGCATACAATGAAAAGTTGCAATTTAGCTCAGTGATGGTACAAGTTATTCATCCATTGTTGGAAAGTGACCCGCAGTTCCAACACAACCGCAAAAATTATTGCAACTTGTTCTCATCGATTCATTAAAATTTTAAAAAATTGAAATGCACAGAATAGATGAAGCGTAAAAGCAATTCATCCATCTACTATGACATTTTTTAAGATGAATATCAAGTAAATAAAACCGCCTAAAATAAATTTTTTCGCTCACAGTTGTACGTGTGGTATAAATTTCGACCCTCTTACGATTCACGTTTCAACAGCACCAACTTGTGGTCCTAAGGCGATAATTGTTATCCTCTTCACCCTTACGACTTGAGTCGACCTGAATGGAAGGATTTCAACGTTTCCCTCCCTGCACTTGCGGGCTGTCCATCACTTCCCTGCATTATAGGATGACAGCTGATCCCAAATTTGTTATTCAGAGCTTGTGGGTCGGAACAAAAAAGCTCTCCACCCCCAGTGAAGAATGCAAGCTCTTCCGCCTCGCATTTTGCATTCAAAATTCACTGAAACCCACATTGGACGCCCTATCTATTAGGTCCTTCGATTCTTTCTAGAGAAAATGTTGACTTTGAGAGGGAACACTGACAGCATTCCATACATCTCAGCATATAAGTTCTTGTTTTCAACATGTTCCTGCGTATTCGGAGACTAGAATGTCCCCGATGGACCCTTAAAACCTAAAATATACTTCCAAAATTAAATTTTTTCGTAAACACATGAGGCTATTAAACTATACAGTATTTCATGATGGTTTCAGTTTGTCATTTACTCCTCGACAACTCATTCTAACACATGATCTGCGGCAGCATTTGAGCCACACTGTGGCGAGAAGTCAAAGTACGTGGCGTGTCTAGCGGTAGAACACGCTAATTGTTTAAACAAAGAATTTAAGGAGGCATTTACTTCTTTAGAGTCACCGGGACTGGCCTCACCTCAAAGGATGTGTCAGACTCGTGAGCGACAACCCGAGGAAATGAAGAGATTCAATATCTGTTCTCGTTATTTGACAGTATAGCTGAAAGGTTAAATAAGAATCGCGCCTCAAAAACCTTGACACTCGCAGTAGTAGGTCGGTGTAGATTCAATAGATATAGGTAGATTTCATGCTAAATCAGCTCTATATATTTGTAGATAGATTAGCTCTTTCTTGCTAGGATTAAGGCGGGACGCGATGAAACGGACTTCCTGCTTAAATGTCGTCACTACTTTATCTTCGTACATCAGAATTAATTTTCCCTTCCCGTAGTCTACCCGTTCACGTAACCTTCTCTATGGGCTACTGTCGCTAAGTTCCTGAGAATGAAATATTGATCCAAAGTGCTCACCTGTTCAGTTTGATATGAGCGACATGTGACTGCTTTAACTCGTGCAAATTCGCTGGTTCTGAGTAGAATAGGACCAGGTGAGGTTCATAAACAACCACGTAATCGCTCTGACGTAAAATAGTTCGTACCGAAGGAACTTTGGACCTCTGAGTGTTAAAATTAAGTTTCATAGAACTTAGCAATACTCGAACTTGACACTTAATGATGCTTCTGCCGTATTCCCGAGCAGCGCTGTGGCCTCCTACCTCACCTTCCAGGAGGGCCGGTCGAGGCATGAAGAGAATTTTTTCCTTTTCAAGGATTCAGTGAGCGATCCCAACACTGAACGTAAGTGACCCAACAATGTTCTAGAAAGAGAAAAAACTTCATGTATTCTCCGTCCTCCAATGAGGACATTCATGCCATCTGAGACATGTTTGTCGTGATTTAAATGCGCGTCTGAAACACAGCTCACTTCTGACGAGGTGGAGTATATCGCCTCACAATTCCGTTCGTATAACAAAAAGAGAATTAGAATGCACTCGTGTTGAAATAATATCTTGCAGAGATACGTTTAACGTTCGACTGGAATGCATGGATAAGAGCTGAGCGCCTTGAATTTTTCAGTTGCAGTTCTGTAATTATTTGCATCTTGCATCTTGACGCTGATATTTACACTGATGTTTGTTTGCATTGCTGCCCGTGTGCTGAAGTTTGCACACATTATATTCTTTTTGGTCATTAAATAAAATTAATGCTAATAACGCGATATAACATCGGTCTCCCTGTCATCAGTGTTCCGCTCATAACCGTCCATGTTCGCTTCAATCTGGCGAGTTTAAAGAATAAATTTTGTGCTTTTCAAGGTGTAACTAATTGTCTTATTTTTGTATTACGCACACGCCCAGCCTTGCTCCACACTTCCAACGTTGCGACGGATTTACAACCGCACATCGAATGATTCATCAGAGATGCGCAAACTTTCATTTCCTAACATTTAATGACAGATTTCATTTCCTTCATTATTTGCGCAGCTCATGATCATTCGGGAAAAGTTTTTCCCCAATTCCTTCTCTATTTCCATCGCACTTTCCTTTGTGATTTTACAGACGATTTTTCTCTCATTAAAAATGCTGATGTCGTCTGGTTTGACCTTGAAACAACATTGCCTATGAACTAAGAAACAACTTTCTTGTCGCTTCTTTTTCAGGTCATTTCAATTTATAAGTTCCACTTATATTTCTCCCTTGTTCGATTGACAAACTCGAGTTGAATATTACATGTATTGCCTGAGAACCACGTGGTGATATTTCACATACTTATTAAAAGATGTCAGGATATTTACTCATAAAACAAATAAAAACCTATATTTTACCGAATATGATGTAAGGGGAAGGATATTGCAGAATTAAAGGAGTTATTATAGAAGAACTGCCTCCGCTACAAAATTCAACGATGTTAAGAATGTTGGAATTGTGAAAATTTCTCAAAAAGCAGCCTAGTGACATTGTACACTCCTCCATTGTCTTGTGCTCTGAAGCGCTGGTTGGTTGGTCCACGCCTGACGTGCCTTAAGCCAAATACTGGATGTGTTAGTCAAACAATTACTGTGATTGCCTTTATAACGGGATGCAAAGCATGCGCCTGAAATTTTTTTTTTATCGTTAATGTTCATGATTTTCTGCTGATATGAATTTGCCTACAGGTGTGCACATGAAAATCCAGCATTCCATAGCAATTTGGGAGAAGGTGAGCTGGCGTGCCCAAGTTACGGTGAGGTTAGTCTCAAGAGACCTTGTTGCGATGAGGCCGAACTTGCGGAGCGTCCCAGGCCTGCTGTGGACAGCGTTCAGGGGCGCATGGCAGCGCTGGCGTGTGTGCAGCATTTGTTTGTTGAGTAGAGGGGCACTGCTCGTGCGCACTTCTTACCTCCAATGTATCGTACAATTTAGTAGTAGAAAGAAAATGAGATAATTTTCTTCGCACAAACACCCAACATTGCGACGCATTTACAACCGTACATCAAATAAAATATTTAAGATGAACAAATTTTCCTTTCCTTACGCTAAGTGACAAAGATTTCATTTCCTGGAAGTAGCAGAAGAAATATGTGCAAAGGTAGTCGAAATAACTGATTGTTCAGTCCCTGTCGCGCAGGATAGGCGTCAAAATAAGTCTTTCAATTAAAATCTATCTAAGGTTGGTAAGAACTGAAAAAATTATTTCCCGTTCATATTAGATATTAAATGATATATTTTGCGCATGTATATTATTTAAATCGTCAAGTTTTACTTTATTTTGATGGACCATTTGCATTATAAAAAGAATGCAACAATTACATTCATGGAAATTGAAATTGCGCTCTCAGGAAGAAATTGCGAGGTCTTGAGCTGAAGGTTAGCAAGGCCTTATTTCAGTTGAAATAAAGTAGCTTTTTTACGGTTCATTGATGTCTTGTTTTTCAGTCCTTACTACTTTCTTTTTCCACTTCCATTTGGTTTCATAAACTCCTTTCTTAACCCATTGGCAACAGACTTTAACTATCGAGTATAGAGATAGCTAGTGCTTCTATCTTAAGCTTAGGGTAACTAACTGAATTTTGAACTATTTTAACTAGCGGAGGAATATTTTGAAATTAACAACAAAATGAGGGTGTATAATTAGTATAATTACATAAATGAAGCTTTTTCAGGCATTCTAGAAGCCTTTATTTTTAAAATTAGCTCTGGATTTCCTCAAAGTTTAAGCCCCATGGTTTGGGCTACAAATTCAATAACTTCTCATCTAACTTCTCAAGTAAGCTTTTCCCTGTTCTACGTTTACTAGCAACTTATATAAAATCGCAGGAAAGAAGTGTGAGAGTGGTCAAGCTGTACATACAACTTACGCCTCAGTCCAACTTTTTCGCCGCCTGCATGAATGCTTTCGCAGCCTGAGCGATTTAAGCGATTAATTCGCTTAGGCGGCGATAAATATGGATGCAGGCGGTGAAAAAGTTGGACTGAGACTCTAACCATCCGTATTTCTGACCATGTGAGCAGGTCGCGACGCTGTCGCTCGCCTACCCCACCCTGCTGGTGCTCCTGTACGAGGACATCAAAGCTGACCCCATCGGCTCCGTGAGGCGCATCCTGCGCTTCCTGAAGGTGCCCCCGGACGAGGGGCGCCTCCGATGTTTGCAGAGAAATGTCGAGGGCAATTTCAACCGCGGACAGCCCGAGGTATGCATAAGGTTACCGATCGTTATACTCAATCCGGGGGTAGTAAACAGAAACATAGATGTCGTTAGGAGCGATGAGAAAAAAAGTTGCCTAGCTGTAGGTAGCTGCCTTTTGTATTTCTTGCAAATATAATTTATCACATGATTGCATTTTGAAGTGCATAAATTTTTCAACTTTTATTGGTCTAATTGTGCAGCTTCATATATCATACAGGAAATTATCATGATCATTGTTGTTTTGAATCTCAAGTTACGAATACGTCCGAATTAGCAATACATGCAGTTAAATTGTGGTCAAAAAAAGACTGGAATACGAGTTTTATGTTTCTATCTGCGTAAAATTTCACTTCCGTTTCTCTCTTAATTCTACGAAAAAAACTTTGTATTTACATTGCTCATTAGCTGGAATTTACGATGAACCTAATTTTGCCTTCGAACAAATCTTGTCTTCATAGAGCAATTAGCGCAGGCCAAAATTTGCAGCCTTTGCATCTTTCGCGCGTGATCCGCTATCTCTGACCGCTCAAAACATACACGATTGATCAACCTACGCTCACCGCCAATTGAGGCACATTTATTATTATGTCCAATTAACATTCTTTCACGTATTTTTACATTTCTTGTCAGTCGTATATAGCTTTGAGTCTAGAGATTGAGCAGGTTACAAATCAAGGAAACTTTGGAGGATGATCAATATTTAAGCGCACGGATTTTTCCTTTGAAATCTTGGATCTTACTCATCAGAGCAGTTTGGGGTCCTCGTGGCTCTTTAGTGAAGCCAACTCGACCCCACGGTTGTTGAGTAAATAGAGTTTATTTCAACTGTGTCAACTTACGTTTCAGTTCGTTCAACAAGCACCGGTGTTGTAATTCTTTCCATTATTCCACTCACTATCGTTCACACCGGACGCTTTACACCGGACGTTCACACCGGACGCTTTACACCTGACGTTTACACCGGACGTTTACACCGGACGTTTACACCGGACGTTTACACCGGACGTTTACACCGGACGCTTAGTACGCAGGAGGGAATTACCATGGCTAGAACCACCACGCAACTCCACGGTAGAAATTGACATTTGCATACTAGACCACAATTCTCGCTATATTAAAGTGATGTTTACCACGGAACTCCACGGCAGAAATTGACATTTGCATACTAGACCACAATTCTCGCTATATTAAAGTGATGTTTACCACGGAACTCCACGGTAGAAATTGACATTTGCATACTAGACCACAATTCTCACTACACTTACTAAAGTGATGTGCTTCTGATGCTTCCACAGCCGCCTGCGTTCACGGCGGAGCAAAATCAGCTGTTCAAGGATGCGACCCGGAGAGTGTCCTACCTGCTGGAGAAGAGAGGCCTGCCGCCGCTGCCCTACAGTGATTGAAAGTTTCTGCGAACACGACATAAAATCAATTTGGGGAACTACAAAAAACTCACAATGTATGAGCTTACTTTATTGACATTAGAAGCCGCCATTCTCTTGCTTACAAGGTATTATATATTTTATTGCGCACTGATCATAGTACAGTAAACCTGATGGAAATTATACAAAGAAACGATGTCCCCGTAATTGAATTCCATTCAAAACTGCCAAAATTTGTTCGGACTGCTAGTGAGACGCCATTGCTGAGTTGTCACGCCTATAAGCAAACCTGGAAATGTAGGAAGGATTGGTGCCGCACGGCCTGAATTTTTCATGTGAATTGGATGAATATTTATTCGCTAGCATCGAGATCTTCACCCTCCTCATTTACGGAACATCATTGTTCACGGCAGCAAGTTCCTTCAAGAGCATTCGATCGGAGCAATTCTGATATTCTTCGTAACGAATTGCGAGCAGCCTAGCTTTATCTGGAACACTTAAACAGAGTCCTAGATTCTAGGGACGTTGTGGAGGATGTTTGAGTAATTAACACCACACATTTCACCTGTTGAGTTGAGCGACTGCTCAAAAGGTAGTTATCTTTTGGTTGATGTTGAAAATTTATTTATTTTCACTATAATTATAGGAATTAGAAATGAAAGTGATTGTCCTTAGAGAGGAAAATTGATATCTCAATTGGTGAGAAGTTTTAGGATGAAAGGTCTGTGAATCTTTGTTAAACAAGGTATCAGGCTTTAAAATCATATTAAAATAAAAACCCCGCACTGCTCTTTCAAAGTTTTCATTACCTTGACTGTAACCGATTGGCTAGTTTAAGAAGAATTCAATTCTTCGCTTCATAAGAAAGGAAAATTAGTCCATGGTAATCATCGAGGCATTTTTACCTTACTACGGGCTTAGGTCTTCGCTTATATACTCAATGACTTTTATCTCGCCTCTTTCATCGAGCACGTCCTGCGGTTCCCTTACTCCTGTCATGTGAATTTTTTGAGAAATAAGATCGACTTGAAAGAACTCGGCCTCAAGTTGCTCAGGTGTGACAGGGGTGAATACAAATTCATGTGGCAGAATAGACGCTGGAAAGCTTCAAAACTCATGACTGCAAAAAGTTTGTACATCACGGCCTAATTTTATTATGAATCCAGAGACGCCGAGAATTGGAAACCTGAAATGAAATGTTTCAATGAGATTCCAATTTTAAAAGCTCCTTTTACAAAAATTTAGGCCACTGTTGTTTTTGGAGCTTTATTGATATATTACGTTTTTTAACTGCTGTTCATAGCTATGACCGAAGTTTTGGTCTAATGCAAAACTGAACAGAGCACTGAACAGATCAGTCTTCATTCAGAGTTGCCGAGGTGTGAATTTGTTCTTCAGTTGCGCTGCAACGATAGATAGAAAGCAAGACGTCTCCTAATGGCAAAAGAGAGCTGTTGGATTTGGTTGGAGTGAGGAGGGCTAAATGACGGTAGGAACAAAATTCGCTGGTGTGGCATGCCTCGCTGGGGTCTGCCAACATTGGAAACAATCCAAAACATGAGGCAGTTCAAAACAAAAATGTGGTCAGCAGAAAATTTAACCGATGGCAACCGCTACTGGGGTCGCGAACTGTTGACTGTGATCGTTTTGTTTCAAAGTTGGAAATACTCCGAAACGGTCATCAAGGCTTTTATCCTGCTGCTTCTGGGCGAAATTTTTGTAAGAAACTCAATTTTATAAATATAGGGAGCAGAATGGCGCTCAGGAACAGCCGATAAGAACTCCTCTCCACATAGTCACTCGTTTAGCACACTGCACATTAAAGCACGCACTCATTGAACTGTAGCACAGTGGGAGAGACTATTACTTATCCTCGCATCAATTTTTACAGAGGCATTACGCTCCGTAGTAGATAGGGCTGGCTGTTGCCTCGCGTGATCTCACCTCGTGGAAAATGTTGTGGAGCTGAAATTGTTTCGATTTTTTGTATCAGAAATGTACATCAGTGAAACAAAAGATGTACATTGAATATACATCAATGTAGTTTATATAATTCTTCTAAAGTTTGCACGTTTAGAGCTCTTTATGACAAGATTATATAATGAAATATTGCGTCACGGGTCATGGTGTATAAATAACTAGCGACGATAGTCTCATCCAATAATGCGAATGATGAACGATTTGCCCCATGAGAGACGCTGGGTTCGCTAATGCACCCGTGTCAGGTGCTGGGATCAGCGTAGCTCTGGGCTGGGCAGGATTGTCTCAATGTTTCTTCTCCAAACATTACTGGTGCAAATTCTTACGTGCGTGAGGGCGGATGGCGTTTCTCCTATTTCCAAAGACACTCAGGCGAGACATTCTGCTGATGAAGCGAGAAACCTTTCGGCCGACCAGGCCCTGATGCACGAGATCAGGTGGCAGCTGCTGTCGCTTTGGTAACCATGGAGTGTCACGTCGCTCCACCAGTAAGACTTGCGGAATGAGGATCTCGCGCAGCTATAACAAGAAAGAAACCATGTCAAAACACGATGGGAAGCCAATATCAATGGGGTGTAAAGAAATTGCCCTAGTTAGTTGAGTAAACTGTGTCTGGTTCAAGTAAAATACCTAGAAACACAAAGCTCATACCAATGTAACGTACATGTATTGCGTGTAACTGATTTCGGCGTGAGCTGTCTCGAAAACATCCTTTTTCTTTACTTCTGCCGAATGAGTGCTTCGAAAGCAATTTTAAGGGTGTGTAATTCTTTCATCTTTAATCTTTCTCAGATTCTTGCAGTGGCAATTGAAATTTCCTACGAACAAAATATAAACGTTGATTGGATGGTATGGAACAATTTATGAAGAAAATGAGTTCTTGATTCATGAAACATTTTTCAGAAAAACTAAGTTGATTACATCAGCTGTATTTTTCCATCATATAAACTTTGTCATTTCATCGTACTATTTCACTATCAGCGTATTGGATACATGACATGGATGATTTACTTTCCAAACTCACCGCAACCTTAGTGTCAACCAAGTGACAGGTTTCCACGAATTCAAGAACATTTCAGAGGCGACTGGAGTGAGTGACCAGTTCCCGCACCGGCTGGGCTGAGAAAAGCTTGACATAGCGCAGAAGGCAAATGAATTCCTTTTCAAACTGCCCACAGCGGAGTGGCCAAGCCCAGGAGCGATGAGGTATTTGATCTCCGCCGCAGCGAAGCTGAAACTCACAGCAGCGCTGTGAACAGCCTTAACGAGAGAGCATTTTGACTAGGATGGTTAATTGTACCTCGCTCCTTCAAAGTTTGACAGCATTATTTTACTAAAAATGACGACAATTATTCTTGCCGTTCTGTTTTTCAGCGTCCCTGTTAACTGCAGGCTTCTGTATCTCCTCGAAGCTCAAATCTACCTGAACATCCGTTATTAATCATAGACGGAGCTTTCATGATGTAAAAGTTAGGATTTTGTTCAAGCAATGCAATCATGTCGCACACTACACCTGCATGGGGCACAATGTTACGTATTCATGTTTCGAAGTAGTGGTTAAATGTGAACGTTGAAATGTGTAAATGAGATGTGAGGAAAGGATGAATATGTAGTTTACGAAGAAAAAATTTGTTCTGCTGCTGAGCAATTGAAACGGTTTTTCGTTTAAATTTGAAAATCATTTTCAATGTATCATTCTTGCATTTGGTTGAGGTGAATTTTAGTCTAGAACCGCATGAAATGAATGCAGATACGACTCATACGCATGCACCAATGAGATGTCTGACTTCTTGCAATGGATTCCTGAATATTAAAGCGGATCAATTAGTTTCGTTTTGCAAAAATATTTTCAGGCCGAATTTACTTACTCTAATTGAGAAGTGTTCTTACGTGTGCACACAGTATTGAAGACTAAGAAAAACTCAGTAGATTTTTTGATTGAAATTTGACATTTGAAAGCCAATGATGCCAATAAAGATACTCAGCCCCTCAATTTTATTCTGAGTTACGCCCTTCCAAATTATCGCGACAGTTCATACAAATGGTGAGCTGAGCGAAAGATGGCGATGCGTTAGTGAAGCCCAGACAATACCCGAGCGAGTGCTCGTATCTTCGACGTGTTCATGCGCAGGAGAAGCAGTTTTGTATTTATTGCTCAATATGGGATTTTGATTTCGGGATTCTATAACGGCCGCATTTCAACATAGATAAATTAGTTAAAGAACTTTTGTGCGCCAATTCAGGTATATTTCCGTAACGCACTTTCATTCTTTCAACTCTTTACTACTGACTTTACCCACTATTTTTATTTTACATGCCATTTTAATGATCTAGACAGGAAAATATTTAAGAATCCTAAACACTGTTTTAAAGTTATTCTCAGATTTATTCACCCTAAGAAAAACCCGAAATTCGCCTTGCAGATTTGGACTCACTTCTAAAAGAATTTCAAAATAATCTTATGAGAATTATAAAAATTTCTGGTCAAATGATTGTTTTTTCCTGATGTACAACCGAGTATTGGAGATGTCATAAAGGTCTATCGCTCTTGCAAACGTTGAGTGAAAAGTGAAAAAATATCCTCAGGCCATGTACTCTAACGTTTTTGACAAATATTTCGTGTTATGAAACTGTTGGAAACTTTCTTATTTCCATGTAGAAATGAATTAAGAATTGGAAATGCGAATTTAAAGTTAACTGAGACTGATATTTGAACCTTTTCGTTAAAGAATTTTATAAAAATTTAATGAGATTTTTATACGAATTTCTGATCAAATAATTGGTTTTCCTGATGTACAACAGAGTATAGAAGTTGTCAAAAATTTAAAAATTTTGAAGAAATTGAGTGAAAAGAGGAAAAATAAGAAAATTCAGGATTTGAAATAAACATGAAGAAGTTTCATGAAATTCTGTCCATGAATAAACATTCAAGCGCAGATTTCATGAAGTTTCATCATTTTCTATAACACATCGAGTGCTTCTAACGCGTTTAATGATCAAAATTAATTCGTATGAATTGGAAACACAGAGGTTTTGACTATTTTTCCAATATATTTTTCAGGAAAACCTAAGGGTACACCCTAATGGAAGGTTTTGTCCTCACAATAAATGTCAATAAGTCGAAAGAAATTTTCTCCATTAATTCGAGCACGGATTTCAGAATCCGCATCAGATCTTAAAATTTCGTAGAAAAAAGTTCCCGAGTAAAGTTGTAATATTTTTTAAGGAAATTTTGTAACAAAAAATGGGGTTTTATCATTTCTATAACACATCGAGTGCGTTTAATGCGTTTAATAATCAAATTTAATTCGTTTGAACTGGAATGACGAGGAATTTTTGAGTATTTTACTAAGTGAATTATGCATAAAAACCTAAGAGTATCTGCTGTATATACTTTTGGAAAATTTAATTTTTAAAATGAATATCTAGAAGTTGAAAGAAATTATTTCTATGAAAAAATATTCGAACGCAGATTTCAGAGAAGTCATCAGTCTTAGAATTTAATTGGAAATTGTACCAGAGCAAACTTGCCGTATTTTCCAAGAAAATTTTTTAACAAAAACACACGAATACATGAAATATTTTCAACTACACTCACTTTCTAATACCGTTGAATATATTTCTGAAATAACTCAAAGTATTCAAATAAATTGTTTCATATACACAATATCAAATAGTGTTTTTAAATGCACTTTAGATAATAAAATTTAAAATGCATTTTCTAAATACACATATCACACACATACACATACCAGTACGCGTTTGAATGGAGATAAATTGGCATACTGACCAACACTGATAAGAAGTAAGAGTACCTGTTGGAATATCCGCCCCTGCTAGCCTGACCACGAGCACGACTGACGAGTCCCCAGTTCCACCGCCTCATCGCAACAAATCTTCAAGAACACGCAAAAGTTCTCGAACAGCAGTAGCAATACTTATTAAGTTTGGATACAATGCTTTTTGAAACCGATACTAACTAAGCGATATAATAGGAATACAAAATTGGAAGTTGAAGGCTAAAATGCACAAAGTTTCGTCGATGCAGGCACCACTTCACACTGCACCTGATATTCGCGCAGACTGCAGGAAAATATGGAGTCGATCTCGTTCTATGTTCATGCAAGCAGAAGTCCAAATTGCAATGATGAGCTCTACGGCAGAATAACCGAAGTCTAAAAAGGGCTGAAAAACTCTTTAGAAGTCTGAAATCATCGTGAGACCAAAATGGTCTCAAACTATGATATTTGCAAAAAAAACATGATGCATTAATGTAGAATTCAATGAAGCAAATAAGTAATTACTGAAAATGACTCTAAGAGTATGACAATATGAAGTTGAGCCATTAGAACAAGTGAAAAACATTTGTATTTAGTTCGACCGGAACATGACTTGCTAATCTCTCTTGAAGAGAGCTTGCAATAAAATTCCCTAAAGTTATTTATCTCATCTAAAGCACGCGCAATAAAAATCTAGATTACTAGCCATGCAGTATTTAGTGTTATCGCGTCGTGACTATTGAAGCTCTGCCTGAGGAGACACACCTCGATATTTTCTAAGAGACTTTCAAAAATGAATTAATTTTACAGACGATGGATCATGAAAGGTAAAATCAAGTAAAGCGATCCTGTAGCCTGTTTCCTAAATAAAGTCGGCTGAACCCACATTTACAAAATGTCCCTAACTCGCCACCCTCCTCTTCACCACTGCATCAAAGCAATGCTGATCTTGTACAATTCATTCCATCCACTTCCACGAACCAAAAACCAAATCTGAGAGATGATGTCTGTGGACCAGCGCTCCTTTGAGACTGGACATCTCTCGACATCAGGTGCCTCTGTGACGCAAACTTCCGCAGGGTATAGAGCTCTCTCGAACAGTGGAGTGTGAAACAAAATAGCATCTCATTTTGCGTCTCAACGATAACTGTAAACTGCAGTGTGCGCTGATTGAATAATTATGAAATGCTTCTCTGAATACCCTAGATTGTATGAATTAACATCTAAAGATTTGGTATTACGCGCACCTGACGTGTGCTCTCGTACTCTAGCAGCGTTACGTGAATACGCACGACTGTTAGTGCAAAATTGCTAAACCAGGGACTTTAGTTTCTGCTCTTAATACGCTACTTTTCTTAGTTAATTATCATTTGGAACGTAACCTTCCACATCACATATTATGTATTGGTGATAGGTGCCTGCGTCAATGTATGTGAGTATTTCATGAATAAAAGGCAAATTATAAACCTTACATGAAGGAGGTGCTGAGATTATATCACTCGTATTTCCAAGCTGCACACATTCAACAACATTCGTTACTATCGCAGAATCGCTAAGCACACATGCCAATGTGGAGAGAGATCTCAGCATAGAAATGTGAGGTCCCAGCGATGTTCCCGTATTCCTTTCGTGAGCAGCATTAGTAAGTACTTAAACATGGGAAAATGAACTAAGAAGTAACTCTATGTTTTCATTCAATATTTTCTAACAACCATTGAGACGGCTTTTACAATATATGTACTAGTTTGATTATCAATTACGGAGCTTGTATTCAGAATAGTTAGAAAACCAATGTTTGCAAACTTCAAGTTTCAACCGTATTGAAATAAACTTTTTCTTTCTTTATTCTAGGATGTATTCCTGAGATATTAGTTCATTAGTGTAATTTTTTATTTATGTCAGTTTCGTTGCTGTTATAAAATGTTTTCAGTTCTCATTGTGCTAAAAACAATTTCCTTGTTATTGAAATTGGTGAATCTTTTCTTCAAGCATTATTTATGCAGGAAATATCTAAATTTGCGATATGACAAAACATGTTCTCCGAGTTTGTTACTTAGTTCTATGTAGTTGGTACGTAAGCCCAAAGGGTAGTTTCGAATTTCTACCAAAATCACCTTAATGGGATTAGGGTCAGAATCATTCACTTTCACCAATCATTCCTTCAACAACATTCCCTAGTATTGGAAAAGTATAAGCTTGTATGACAAGGTGAAAGAATATGATCAGAAGCGTTTTCAATTTGGGTTTCACTATCGTGATGTTTATTGCTCTTTTGGATTTCTAAACATTATCAAAGTGAAAGTGATTTAAAAAGGGAATACATTGCCATGTTTTTCTTCCAATCTATCGTTCGAACACGGACTAGGGAATTAAGACATTCAAGTATGTTTATTAACCCAGGATCTTAGGACCTTAATTTTGACATTTTAAAGCTGGTGATAATTTTTGTATCAACATAACAAAACTAAACTGTTATTTTTTTACGTGTAGGGATATTCAAACACCTTCTCCATTTCGGACTACGACATTTTAGCTCTGCATCAGAAACCCCCCAGACTGCAGTGAACACTCCGTCTGCCTTGCGAGAACCGGGAACTTGCAACGGATCACACACTCTACTTTGTCGCTTACTGATGCGTCCAACGCAAGACCAACTCATCGGTGAAGAATCATTGCATTCCATAATTAAATAAATTATGATACACAATTGTTTCTTGCTTGGTTGGTGCGTGTGTCTGTGACGCTCATAACGACGCTCAATGACCGTATCTGTGATACGAGTTTCACCAGTGCACAAGTACAAGAATATTTTTATCACGGGTACTATTGGGATGAATATATTTGTTCGGGAAATTCATAATTCTACAGACGAATGTTCATCAGGAACTTGAAAACGAAGAACACAGCACGTAGTGAAATCATTCTAATTTTATTTCCTTTTTTACATACCTAATCTAAAAAAATGAAGAAACTAAGAAACTAGTAGTCCTATTTTTTTAAACGTTTCGGAGTCCAGCTCCATCATCAGTGAGTAAAATCTGAAATTTACAATGAAAACAGTTAAAAATGCAATGCTATTTCAAGTTTTTTTCTATTCTACAAGTAAATGAGCTAAATGTAAATTTG
>JACJUY010001308.1:67195-105372 GCA_014220935.1 Platorchestia sp. MABIK
TTGCATTTTTAACCGTTTTCATTGTAAATTTCAGATTTTACTTACTGATGATGGAGCTGGACTACGAAACGTTTTAAAAAATAGGACTACTAGTTTCTTAGTTTCTTCACTTTTTTAGATTAGGTATGTAAAAAAGGAAATAAAATTAGAATGATTTCACTACGTGCTGTGTTCTTCGTTTTCAAGTTCCTGAATATATTTGTTGGGCATCCATATCTTGAGACTTATTAAAAGGAAGATACTGAATCCCGCCATTTTTGACGGGGCGTGTACACTAGTGTCAATATACATAGTTCGCAAAGATGTAATCGAGTATGCATCTGTGTTCCATTCCTGGTTCATAGAATCGAAAAAAAAACACATTTTTGGAACAAATAGTTTTCACATTAAGCAGTTAATGTGGGAGAGAATGTTGGGAAAGCGTGGACTAAGGTTGAATAAGAATTTACGTTGTGTGTGGAGTGCGAGATCGCTGCAGCAAATGCACACGCCCACTACACCACAACACAGAGAGAACGTACGCAACACGGGGTCACTAATACAAAAGACCACGGAACATGAGATAATGAGAAATTCAAGAAAATAACGCACTCCATGTAGGTCACGCAACACGTTGGATTTCTAAGTCTACGAAAAAGTCTACGGAAGTCTACTAAGTCTACGGATTTCTAAGTCTACGAAAATAACGCACTCCATGTAGGTCACGCAACACGTTGCATTTCTAAGTCTACAAACAGTTCACACACCATAGGGAGGCGTTCTGACATGAGGCAGCGAGGGCATCCTGCACCTGGAGATTGAGGCTCCATTCGCCTTCACATTCTACGTAGTCTGATGTGAAGAACCCTGACACTGCAGTAATAAGCATTGGTGCTATTACCATTCTAAGGACAGTCGCAGTTCTTGTCCGCATAAAAACAATGTCTGATGAATTCAGGTCACTGTAAAATCATTTATAAGAAAGTCAGCGCTTGCATAGCATTGAGTAGCATGAGGATAAATAGAGTTAAATACCCTTTTCTGATCTCATTCCAGTTATAGTTCGTGGCTTCACTTCAGCTTTTATACCCTCTATTGGCATTGTATCGCTGCAGTCGTCGTCTGTCTACAGCGAAGCAAGATTATTATTCTTTGTGAGTTAAGTTGTGTTCGTTTATCTGTAATTTCCAGCAACACCTTCAAGTGATGTTAGAATCGCTTGCCTGCCCGCACCAGGGCTATTTTCTCAATTATTCTATAACTAGCGCTCATTTGTGTAATTCCATTCGGGTAATATCAGTGCAATGTTTCCATGGAGCAATAAGTACATATATATTCGAGGGCGAATTATGAATCTGTAATCTCAAGTGACATTTTGTTTCATACAAGTTTTAACTTCGATGGTGGAATATTTCAGTCATTGCGCATGAACAAAACTTGGAGTGCTCTAATCATTATAATTGATCCAATCCAACAGTCTGCTGAGAACTACATGCATGGGCAATTCTTCAAACAAACCCGTGCTGATTACTGGTTCTATCACTCACGATTACGGGTTCTTTCACGACATTTCACCTCTAATATTAGTTTTCATGTCATGAATCGGAACCCAACTTTCAGAAGGCAGTGATTTGTTACTACTGTCGATATCTAAATTACTTGGAAACCTTGAAAAACGATTTCTATTTTTCACATTGATTTGCTATGTTCATTTATAAAATACTAATTAACGATTCAAGGATACGATTGAAGTGGAGACATGTAAGTTCTCGAGACGTAACCTGGACGAGCGCCTGGAGCCACCACGCAGATACGAGGTGCATAGAGGCTCGCCGCACAGTCTCGCTGTTTGTGACCCTGCATCTGTCTCCTTAATAGCATTCTTCAGCCGTTCCATAACGATGCTGCGTGAAAACATTCTGTCGAGTATGGGAAAAGTCCCTGAGTGTATTAGGGTCCAGAATAGTTTGAAGATTAGATAACATTCTCTATAGAAATTTTATCTCCGTAGATACACCAATTTTAAAGCACGTAAAAAAAGTCACACCGATTTTTTACATTTTTTATACATATCTTGCATTTTTTTCTTCCAGATTTAATTTTTCTCAGTAAAACTGTACAGGACAACATCATAGAAGAGTTTGTGAAGTGGTAAAAACCTGTTTTGAGTGCATAAGAATATAACATTTTCCTGTACAGAGAGATAATACAAACAAGTGCCGTACATCTCAAGACAGAAAATCTTTAAAATAAAAGGGAGCAATCATTTTTTTCAGGTTTGCAAATATTAGACTCTTCGTCAATATATGATAACAAACTAAAGTAAATAAATTTCCTTCACTCACATAACTTCCTATCGAGGTTAAAAGGTAGCTCATAAATTATTTTTTCGTGTTTCTAACACTGGGTAAATTCTTGCGAAGTGTAATGCTTATATCATTCCAATCATTCAAGTAACGTTGCCTCTCTCCAGAATTGTTATTTAAAAAATTTTAATTTCATACAAATAAGTTCATGATACTTCATTTTTATTTCATTGGTATTTTTGTTGAGAAAAAGTGTCAATCACGATATTTTTTTCAATCTCTTGTGTTTTTTTCTTTCAACGACATTATTGAAGAAGTTGTGCCTCAATGTTTTCATTTCGAAATCTACTCACGATTGTCCCACCGCAGCCCAGGACAAGTGTTTAACGGTTGAATTTGAACGTAACAGTAAATTTATATTATCCTCTCATGGAAAATTTAAAAACCATGTTCCATTTATACCCTTCTCAACAGGTAATGCATGTTGTTTTTATTCATCGGCAGTAAAGTTCACATTTGCAAAGACACGAACTGGTCTTTATGCACAAACTAATGAAAAGAATAACATGTTATTCGAAATTCTTTCCTATTTCAGTGCCAATGTTTACTGGTGTTGCACATACTTCACAAAAACATGATAAGGCGCAAATATGACAGATTAGATGCTTTAACTCTGGGAATTACCCACTACGCCTGTGATGCAGAGAACCAATAGATAACTTATCAAAATTTAGATAACTTTTCGTAATATAGATAATATATCATATCTCTTGAATAAGCTTTCCCCCTTCAGATTTAGTGTGCACTTTAGAGTCCCGAGGCAGAGGTTGATCGCTGCAACAGTTGTGTGGAGCGCATCATTTCGGGTCCAACTGAAGGTTTGAAAAAACAAGAATTTTCTGTTTGAGAGTTTCCCTAAGACCATTCTTCCGTTATATAGGATTCTTCCCATACTCTTTTGGGACGAATATAGTATAGCGTAAAATGATTACAAGCAAATTGTGACGATAGTCGCAATTGCAGACGATAGTCGGAAGACAACGTTACTACAAAAACGCCCTTCAAAATCAGGATTTGAGTTAGCGGACGCAAATTTGGAGCACGAATGAATTTTTGGATCTGATGAAACCCAGAAAAATCTTCACTGACAAAATGATTCCATTCATGTATGAAAGAAAAAAGAAAGCCTTCATTCAAAATAATAGTAAACAGGCTGTGAAATAATGGAGTTGCATTGTTTCTAATGGTGATAAAAATTTCACTTAACTGAAAGAACTATGTAGAGAGCTCAATGTTATAAAATTTTAGGTGAAAATTCTAAATTGCCCATTGAGGCACTGGATCTTAGAGTTGTCCATCCTGTGCTCTCCTCAGGAGCACAGGATAGACCATGAGTTTTGGTTAATTAGGCTTGACTGTTGCTCTCGGGAAAGATATTGCTTTGTTCCATAACCTACAGATAGTCTTTCAGGATGGAAGTCTTTTGGGCTTCCCATGCTTCTTTTAATTTTAATTCCTGCCTTCTTCGTTATTTCATCACTGATTTTCCTTCCCCTTCTTTTGAACTCGTTGCTTACATGCAGAAGATTTCTTTAGCGGGAAAACACCACGTGCTTAAATTCCTCACTTCCTGCAGTGTGTGTTGAATGGTCCATTTTTTCGCTTTATTGAGATCGTCTTCGCTGTGGTCAGGGGCCTTTACTAGCATGATAGCGATACTATTGTCAGTGTCAACAGGACAATGATCTCACACATGTTGTCAGTTCATAAATTGAATCATAGAGACAATACCAAGGAGCTGACATGGCTTTGTCAGTCACTGGATTTAATTGCACTTTTTAGGATCCCTTTTTCAAAATTTTGTCTAAATTCCACTCACGCAACAAATATTCTACTTTTATTCGTCCTTTTTGTTTCTTGATACAAATTGTATATTTTACGCTGTTTGCACAGTTATGGATCTTAAATAAGTGTTCTAAAATAATTGTATCTTACATCTCAGAAGGTTTTTCATCTCATTGATGACGAACTAATGTGTGTTCATATGTTTGCTACATTATAAATTCCTAACAGCCTTATGTACCAGAACCGGAAGGGCACTTTTCTCTGCAAGACACTTTCATCAAAAACAAACCTGAGGAAGAGGACCACACCTTGTCTGCGAGTCCAACTCAACTCGAGATGTTTGTGCCGTTCCTTTTGCTCGGACTTATTGCCCTTCTGTGGTGGATTGCGAGCAGAAAACCATCTGGGTATCCACCAGGTAATGTGTACGACCAGCTTTCCTTTTACATTAAAAAATTTCTCAGATTTAAAATCCTGTACTTTGGTCAAAATGGTTTCAAATCGACAAATGAAAGAGAGAACTCCACAAATGGCGATTGTAGGCTTCTTGAACGTTACGGAAAATGAGTTTTCAAAACGAATGCAATCAAGCTCAGCATCAAAGGTAGTCCTGTAAACTCTAGGAGGGATTTTCTTCGCGGACATTATTCATTTAAAAATTTGGAATATATTTTTAACATGAGCAAAACTCGTTTGCTTCTGGGTACTTGCTCATCCGTGTAACGGAAATGTGTAACTGTAAAGAGAGACTTTGTTCTTAAGAGTCCGTTGTCAACGTCGAACGGAGAAGTTAGATAAAATTATTTGTCAGCCATTCAGTGACAAGACCACGTGGTAGCATCTTAAGTGATAGTTAGTTAGTGTGTTGATATTTATCAGATTGTAATTCTACAGAGCAAACGAAAAGTCTATGCAAGACTCTTTTATGATGTTTTTAGTTCTTTGTTGAGGTTAACCATAAAGAAATTTTATTGAAAATATTCTTTTCTTGTGAATCTTATAGAATAACCTCATTTGTAAAATGATCATTATTTTGAAAAGAGCGGACTTCGAAAAAAGAGCGGACCAAAATGAGTCTTCTTCCAGGACAATCGACGTCCCAAAAGAAAAAAGAAATTGACTTGATCTATCTTATATGATAAATTTTTCGATAGGAAGAGGGATTCAAGACTTGTTTTGAAAGCTTTCTTGAATCCCTCTTCCTATCGAAATAATAATGAAATAAGGAAATTCAAGTCAATTTATTTTTTCTTTTGGTGCGCCTTTTCTTGATAAGGTAATCTACCATGATAATAATAGAGATCTTATTGAAAATACAGTTCTCATCTAGCTCAAATTAACTATTTCTTCCTTTGTTAAAAAATTAAGCATCGAAACATGACCAGTCTTGTATGCCCCTAGGTTAAGTAAATGAGGTTAAGCACAACTGTACACTTTAAAAATAGCGTTGATGCAAGGATGCCCTAGTCGCTGAACTTATTCGCGCTCACAAGTAGCTATACTCAAATGTGTTCATTGTACTAGACTTAGGATACAATCTATTGCTGTACCACTTCTGGTAAATCAAATTTTTTAAATTGTTAAAATATGGGGCAAAAAGTAGGTACAACCCTTCTCAAAATGCGACTTTCATTGAACATTGAACATAGCTTTGTCCCGAGTCATGACTTTACTTACCTCGTGTCAGCCGAAGGGATAGTGTCGGTGCAACATGAGTCGATGAGAAAGTTGCATACTGATGCCGAGAGCGTGGATCTAGAAGCCGGCCTCGCTGAAGCATCCTTGTCTAAAAGATCCAACCATGTGGGGTTTTCAAAGATCACTGTGTCGTTATCTATTTCATTCCTGGGATTCCTGGGATGCAGTTCGGGCCTGACAGGCCTGGGACATGCTGGTGCACCGCCCCTCAACGACGACCCACCACTACATTTCCTCCACTCGCAGCTGCGCCACCTGCTGCAGGAGGCTGTTGCCCGCCGCAGGCTGGTAGTAATGTGGAGTCGGAGGTCGATCCGGAACAGACGCCAGGAACTTATCCAATCTAGACTTGAAGGCTGCCAGTTTCCCACGGGACTCTCTCAGTTCGATTGGGAGGCAGTTGAACAGTCTTGGACCAATAACCGAAAAAGATCTTCCACGGCGCGTCCTCACGCTGGCTAGAGCCCTGTTGTTGAACGGCGGAACGACGCATAACCTCCCCAATCGGGGATGCTGTCTAATTCTCAACGCCAGACTCGGGTCAAAAAAGTTCGGTACAAGTCCCTCCAGCATCTTCCAGAAATCAATTATTAAATAACGCTCACGTCGTCGCTGCAGTGAGAACAGTGATAACCTCTGGGGCCTCTTCCAGTAGTTAAACCGCTCCATTCCGACGATTTTCGACGTGAACGTTCTCTGGATTGCTTCCACTCACTGGATCTCCCTTGTCGCAATTGGATTCCACAACTGGCAGTAATACTAGGCCAAAAGCAAAATCAGTGCCCTATACAAAGTCATCATGGCCGCTGCTTCCCGGGCACGAAACGTCCGGAGGATCCATCCGAGTTGGCCTCGACACTTCTTTGAGACCGAGTCTACGTGCTTTGCGAATCTTCCTCCGTTCTCTACTATCACGCCCAAATCCCTGATCGACGACCCCCACTCCACTACCACCCCACCAGCAATTGTGTAGGGGAAGGTGTCATCCGGATGGTGACCGCAACGAAGGAGCTCGAATTTGCTCCCATTAAAGCACATATTATTCACCTCGGCAAATTCATAGATTTAGTTTAGGTCCTGCTGCAGGGCCTCGCAATCTTGTTCGCTGGCCACTTCCTTTCTCTTATTTCTTGTCTACATTTTGGAAAATTTGATAGCTCCGCAAGCAATACTGCACTGAGAGTAATTTTTGGGACACCTGTGTATCTCACACGGTTATTCGAAATATTTTGATACACAGTTGAATATTTCCGTTGACCACATATTAAAGTGGTTGAGAGAGATAAAATACATATTCACGTTTCAAACGGCTGAAATGCTTTTGTAGAAAACCGAACTGTGTTTAAAATTTGTGAATGAAATACAATTCTCTCAAAAACCCAAATACCTTCACTAATTTTTCTTCTAATTCTCAGACGTTCTTAGACGTGTCTGTACATTAGTGTACTCAGTAACCCGTCTGAGAAAGTGAAATATTTATGTGGAATAAAATTGATTTACGTTCAAGTGTGTCATGGTTGACACACTTAAGTGTGTCGTATAAGCCCATGACACACAAAGGTGTCTCGGTTTTGGGACAAAATATTTCTCAGTGTAGAAGGTAGGAGGGAAGCTGTCATTAGCACTTTTATTCCCAGGTCCAACGCGGCTTCCCGTGTTCGGCTACGTGTTCTCCATTGATGCTGAGAAGTCGCACCGGACGTGGGCGGCGCTGAGGCGGCGCTACGGCGACGTGGTGGGGCTCTTCCTGGGCTCGGGTCCCGCGGTGGTGGTGGGCGGCTGGGAGGCCTGCAACGAGGCCCTGGCCAACCCCCACCTCCAGGGGCGCCCTCCCCTCACCGTCAACATCGACTTGTTCGGGGGGGACCGAGGTGAGCGTTGACAACATGCCCTGCGTTGAGAGTAGGTCAGATTTACTTCAGTTTCTAAATACTTCACAAGTTCATCCGGATGAGTTGAAGAAAACATCACAATGTGCTAGAAAACTCAATTATGAAAGCATTTCCTTTGAAGCTATCGCTTACAATTCTATGCGAAAATCATCACTTGAAATTTTGGCTCATTTACTCTTTATTGTGTGTGTGTGCAAAATGAGTCACGGAACACTTCTTAGATTTGAATAACTGCAGGAAAATCCATCACTGCAGTAATGCTAAAATACTTCATTCTTAGTTCTTTATGCAACACTATTGGGAGTAAAGATGCAGTCCGGATGAGAGGTCTGCATGGAAGCAGATCCTGTTTCAACTACCACATATCTGCGACCCTGCAAATGTGAGAATCTTTTTTACTAATGTTCATATATACAGGGTATTTCTGAACAAGAGGGACAAAATTGCACACCAATTTGAAAATGGACAAATAAACGCTTTTTGTTCTGTGAAATTTTCCCAAAAAATTCAGGGTTTTGAGATATTTGGGTTTTTAAGACTAGGAAATGAATTACTTTAAGGTCACAGCAAATATTCCACTCACGCGTCGTGAGAACACAATCCAAAAAGAATTGCATCAAATCAACCGTCTGCCGATCAAACTGTGCGAGCTGTTTGTTGTCATTGCGTACGAAAACGACTGTGAGCTCGTAGAGCTTGTAACGATGAATGGTCTCCATTCATTCGGTATCGGTAAACGTTCGTTTCCTAACTGATTCGTGACGATTTACATAAGTACTAACACAAACACAATCTTATACGTTATGGAAGGCAGCAAAAGCCTCACGGCGCTGATGGAAAATTGATGATTTTGTGCGTCTGCTGCCTGGAATCCAAAACTTCCACAGTTTTTTGATAAAAACAAATCCATGAACAAATAATCCAATATCTCATGATATATCAACTGCTTTTGCACATGTGTTTCATCATTATATTTATTTTCTTACTTAAACTGTGAATCATTTTCTGTAATTGTGCTAACTGATCAAGGAACTGGGATTGGTATCTCCATTTAATGGGGGACTGATTTTATAGCTCACTCACTACCTGGATGTACAATTTCTAACTAGTTCTTTTTGGAAATTGCAGTAACATTTGGCTTTGTGTAAGATGCTTTCAGAAACCTGATTTATTGGCTAGAGCTTCACCATTGACACCACAAAAAATACCCTTTTACCTGCTACTGAACACACGAGGTTTGTGAGGCGCCCGGAGCCTAACATGGTTACTAACTTCATCACTCCACACACAGATGCGCAACGTAAGATAATGCGCGTAACTCAGGAATCTGCCGCGATAAATCAATCTATTACTATATTTCTATTGATTTTGTTGCGGATTATTTTAAAATCCCTTTTCACAATTTTTTTCCAACTTCATGTGCTCGTGCTCGTCACAGCCGTGTGTGTAGCGGACCTGACTCCGTGCGGGGAGACCCGGGTTCGAGTCTCGGCGCTGTTGGCGATTTTCTCTGTTGGGTATAGGAGAAAAATTCTAAGCACAATACCCCACTCTACCCAGGTGTCTGAAATGGGGACCGGTCTTCGACCGGGGGAAAGCGTCATGGCGTCCTGGTGTTAGTTATAAGGCATTTGGAAAACCAATGGAAAAGTTGATATGTATCATGCTTCAATTGGAAATAAAGCATCCGTAGATGCCGATGTTTGTTTTACTACGCTAGTTACGGGCTCTATATTCCAGTAACGTTCCCAATAATTAAAACTTGAAGTTACAAGTACAAAAATCGAACAGATCCACACCATTGACCTATCGTTACAAAGGAGTGGATTTATCATAATCACAGCTCATTCATGTTCACCATGACTGCAGGCATCATATTCACACAAGGCCAGTTCTGGACGACCCAGCGCCGCTTCGCGCTGCACCATCTCCGCAACCTCGGCCTGGGCAAGACGGCCCACCACGACTTCATTCTAGACGAGGTCAAGGAGCTCATACAGGAACTGGGCGATAAAAAAGATCCACTTGCGATTCAAGTGAGTTCTCCCTCTTCAAACTCTGAATAAACTTCAACTCTGATTAACCTTTTTAGGTGAGCAATTTTGTACTTTTGTTGCCATAATCACAACCACCGTCACTAGACTGGCGCTGGTCTCCGATACCAAAATGAGAAAGAAACTGCCACTCGGCAGTGAACTTCAAAGAACACATTAGGGAACAAATTTAGCTAGAAATACAATATAGTACGGCTACTTTCGAAAGGGGACCGTATGAGCCTCTGTGGCGTTAAAGGGGTAAACATGTCAAATTGAGCTGTGTGAAAAATACTCTCTTTAGAACTATAGCAGCATAATTTTCATTTTCAAATGCAAATACAAAATACTTACAGAGCCATTTCGAGACTAAACAATGAACACATGCCCATTTAAATTACGAAAACGTGGAGCATATTCAATCCCAGGAGTACGAAACTCTCATGAGCATTCGGGAAAAATTCAACGACTTACAGTATATCGATATTTTTCTTTAGCTTTAGATATTTTTGTTCGTACTTTTTTCTATAATAGTGAAATGTATATTTAAGCTGTTTTCTTTGACTTCTCAAGTTTTTTGTTCGCCGAGACAAGTAAAATTTTATTCATAGTGCAAAAATTATTCTTCGGTTCTAATGTTTTATGGCAGAGCAACTGCAACTGTGAGAAATTGTAAACTTTCTTAAATGAATTAATAAATGCATTTTCCAATTGATTTATTTGATTCAAAACTTTTGTGTTTTTTTCACAGCAATCAACTGCTTACTCTTCAATGTTTGAGCAATTGTACTTCATAGAAACGCAATGTTGCTAATGCATTCTTGACACTAGATCTCCAGTACAATGTACTGCAGCTGTGATCAATTTACTCACTTGCTAACTCAAACTTCACGAACAGGTTGAAATTTTTTCTGTCCAGAAATTTGAATATTTTTTTGGTAGGGGTCACTCGCCCTCACAAGTGGTATGCTCCACGCTGCGTCGCCGTCCGTATTTGGATCCCTCAGCCATGCCTGCCAGATAGCGCTAACGGTGCTCGTGGCCAAACATTTACCAGCTTGACGCCACACAACCCTCAACTCATTTTAATCACTGATTCAGTGTATTTCTATGTTTTGAACAAGTTTTATTTTTCCACAGCACATTAGTTATTCATTTTCATTGGCTTTAAATTAGTTCAGACAATATGTGAGATGTAATGCTGATATTTTACAGACAATAAATTTTGAAACCCCACTATGGTCTTCGTAAAATCTTTAGAATAAAGTTCTTTTTTTATTAGTGTCCGAAAAGTATTTGCTCAGCTCTAAAAATTTAATAAAAACATCTCCCCACGTCTCAGCGAGTGGCACTGCATGCAGTTAGGAATTTGAAATATCCTCGCAAAAAACACTTTGAAAACTAGACAGAGTTTATTGGCCAGTGAGCTCGTAGCGATGGGCTTCGTATTCTATTCCCGGCTTGTCAATTTCTCCGACCTCAATATTGACAGTTTTTTGAACGTGTCTTTTTTGGTACAAAACTTGGCTTGGAAATGAAAAAAAATGGTGTTCCAAGACGTTTGAAATGAATTTCCGAGCAGCAACCGTACTTGCAAGGTGTATTTCCTTCACATATATTCTCTTCAGCTCCATCTCGGTCACCTTGAGCGCAAAAGAAGATACGCTTGAAGTCGTGAGCGCTGTCACTTGTACATAGTTATCAATGTCTTTCAGTTTCACAGAACGAATTTCAGTGAATATTTGGGATTTATGATCCTATTTGCGCGTACGCCAAGCCAGAAGCGGGGAAAAAACGAAGAATTGAACAATTAAAACACAGTAGAGGTGCCCAGATATCAAAATGATACCTCTATGAACATGAGGGTCAAGTTTCCATGCACTGAATCAACGACATTCCTGAAGTGTGTGTCACAGATTTGGAACAATAGGTGGAATTATGATTGAACGAAAGGAGAAATGAATCTTCCTTTCTTTTAGATATTTTATCGAGTTCAATCAGAAGTGAAACAAATTATGATCGTCATTTAGTATTGCCAAGGAATCATAATGATGGGTACTTCCGTGCAGAGCTGTATTGTCATTAATTTATTTGGGATAAAATAAACTGAGAAATACAGAAAGCCTAATCACAGTAACTGAATGCTGGGGCGCTTTTTCTCCTCACCAATGCTTGTCCGCACTTCACCGAAGTCGTTTTCTGAAGTGTTGCATGGATGAGATTTGAAAGTGTTCTCTTGCGCACCTTACAGTCCGGTTCTCAATCCTCTAGACTTTGACTTATTCGCATGGTTAAAACAACTTGTCCTTTCCGTAGTTAAAACAGACTACGTTCATTTTCATTTCTTGAAGAGCTTTCTGCTGCCGTTCCTTAAATTAGTTCATTCAAACAAAAACAGAAACAAAGTTTTAGATTCTCTCACGTTGGATCTCTGAAAGTTAGAGCAAGGTTTTCTAATTGAAGAAACGTAAAGGATTATTGCAAAAAGATACAGATTTAAGAGCATGAAAAATTGTGTGCTCAATTCATGAAATTGCTCTTGAGTCAAAAACATTGATGAAAGCTTTTACTTGGTTACCAGTTTCCAACATGAACATATCATGCTGGCACTTCCTCTATGTGACTTGTATGGTCTGAAACTGTCCGTTGGACGACTCCCACGCGCGGTCTTCAGGCGTCTTAATTCTGCGCGACTTGTAATGAAAACTTTTCTGTTGGGGCAAGCCACCAATCGGCCATGTTTCATTTTTAGGGCTCTAACGAGATGCTCTCCACTAAATAAATGTGGATGTTCATTTATGAGAGATAAATATAAACATGTTTTCAATCGAGACGAACGAAAAAAACTAAGATAACTAAACTCCTACACACCTACTGAAGGGCGGATGTGTTATCTATAGTGTTTGAATTTTCTGGTGCAGCAAATGATATGACTTATTCGTTTGGAGTGTTTGTCCAGCCTAAACCTGAACCTCGCTTGAAAGCTCATGAAATCAGGAGAACTTTTCTCGTGTCACTTTGGTTACTATCAAAGTTCTCGCAGAAACTAAGATAATTAACCATTCCAAAGCTTCATCCTCTCAACAAAAGTTCTTATTTCACTGGACGGGTCAGCCGGAGCTGGCGGTGGCGGGCATCACGGTGCTGTGGGCGGTGCTGGGCGGGGAGCGACTCAGCCATACAGACAGGACCCTGCACGAGCTCGTGCAGCTTCTCCACACGTTCTTCAAGACAGGCCAGGTGATCTATTCCTGCATTGTTTATCCTAGGTGCATCTAAGTTTGAACTTCGAGCCAGTCTAGTTGCATAGTAAATTGAATAGTATTTATAATTACAAATCTAACTTCGCACTTCAAGCTCGTCAAGTAGCACACAAAATTGAATAATACTTGTATTTACAATGAACAAGTTATGATTTTTAAGTCATCGTTAGTTGGAAAATTTCTCACCTTATAGTTTCATTTCAGTTTTATGCTTTTGTAAGAGTATCCCACACGATATACCGCGCGAATACATGGCGTGAAGATATACAGCTGAGCACATCAGTAATTAGGGGCTGAAGTTGGTCTTGGTTTTTTCAGAACTCAAGTGTTGTTCAATTTGATTAAAAATTATTTAAAACAAGATATTAGTGACCATGAGTTTAATTTTGATGCTCGTATCCAACGCTTGGCCTGTGCATCAATAAGTTTCTACACATGCACCAGCTGCATACACACTGAGGAATAAAATTGTTCAAATTGTTCCCGATAACACCGCACCAACCTCCGCTTGTTGAGCGTGGCAACAGAGTGCGCGCACATCACTCCACACATACACACATCAGCGCACATGACAGAGACAAATACCATGTGTATACATAGTGACCGCTCTCCTATGACAATTTTAAACGAGTCAACTGACGCTGGGACATATTTTTCACGGGCTCTTTGAAAACGGCATGGAAATCTGTGAAAAACTTTTAGTAATACATATCAGGTTAATTGATGTTCTTACACATTTAGCATTAACATTTTTAACAGTATCACGAAAGTTTGAATATTTAGGGTCGAACATGAAATCAACTGTACGTAAAATTGTGATGGTGAACTCAGATCATGAGATGACCCTAAATGACTTTTTATTAAGGTACAAAGAAATGAGCTTGTCAGTTTTTATTTCATAAGAGACGTTACAGAACGTGCCACAACTCTGGAGTCGGGCATATGTCTTTAGATGAACACAAGCTGTGAATACAAGGGAAATGACTGAATTTTACTCAGTTGTAGTAGATTAAAAATTAAATGAATAATAATGAAATGAATGTTCTTGTTTTTTGTTGGATTCTATTTTTCTATAACTCATTTTTGCCTTGCATGTTTCTACTTTTATAATTATGCAATCGGCAAAGTTGGGGTCAAATTTCGTAACTTGGCGTAATCCAATGAATTTTTCCTTGTCGTGAACCCATTGATTTATCTTCAATTGGCGTCCGTTCATATGTTGACTTGTGATCAGCGTAACAACATGTTCACACGCGACGATTTTGAAACTAAGATGATGTTTTTGTAGAGACTTTAGGTGACGAGTTTGAACAGCACCAAGCCTGTCTTGATACATGAAAGTGGGCGTTCAAAAAATTTGTTTGCACCAATAAATCGGTGAACGCAATTCCAATCACAGTGTCTACAACGATTCAAAATCGCTTGCAGATTTTCGATGACATGGCATATCGCACATTTTCATTTCGTATTCGCTTGTTGTCAAATCAGGCAAGCGGCGGCCTGCTCAACATATTCCCGTGGCTGCGACACATCTGCCCAGATTTGGTCGGCTACTCAATTCTAGCGAAGACGTTCAAAGATGTCAACGAATTCATCGCGGTGAGGACTTCATGATGACAGTGATGAGTGTGCGCGGCTTCTGGTATGGTGTGAGGGACTGGTATGGTGTGAGGGACTGGTGTGGTGTGAGGGACTGCGTCTCAGCGAGTAATTCTTAATGAAAAATTATTGTCACCGTCGGGACTGGTTGTCACTAATTGGGTTTTTCTTTCCAAGAGAACATTCAAAAATGTAAAATTACGAACAATAATTCCGTGGGATTTGATGGTCGAGAGACCCTAAAAAATGAATAAGGATGTGTCTAACACCAAGAACACAGGGAACGACCCATCACAGATCGGGAACGTGCAGAAAAGTTAGACGCGTCCAAAAGTGCACCCAGTACATGAAAACCTTGCTCCGTAGGATGCACAACCAACAATAATCTTTTCATCCCTCAAAAACTCCGTGGTAGAAAAGCACTGACTGGTGTTCGATTTGTGATTTCCTTTTGACACGAAATAAAACAAATCAATTTTTTAATTTCTTGTAACCGGAAATGAAAAATCAGTTTTTCATGAAAACACCGAACCGAAAAACTTTAAGAGATTCCTTAATAATCGCCAAGACAACTACTCAAAACGTGTTCAAGTCAATAATGTCCATGAGGTTCTCGTTAGACATTTATCAAACAAATCACCTTTTACGTATGGAAACCCCTCAGAATTTTCCG
Organism: Platorchestia sp. MABIK; assembly: GCA_014220935.1. Classification (NCBI taxonomy): domain Eukaryota; kingdom Metazoa; phylum Arthropoda; class Malacostraca; order Amphipoda; family Talitridae; genus Platorchestia; species Platorchestia sp. MABIK. The sequence goes on from JACJUY010001308.1 coordinate 82,484, forward strand.
GACAACCTTCTTGTGTGTGTGCTTGTTATGTACGAAATCATTTAAACTCTGAGAAAATATTACTAGCGTTTTATAAATGCTTCAATATTTACTAGGTAAGCTCCAGGACTCGTCGGTGCAGAAATGCATGTCAGATGAGAATACAAGACATTGGTATTCGCCATCGCCAAAAAGACATCACTGTATTACTGTAGACAGGGGCTACATGTTTGGGGTGTTAAAAATTGAAAATTTTTACCTGTCGTATTGATATCACAACTTTTTCACTGTCATTATGTTCATTTTGTAAACCCAAATTCTCAACCCATAAAGTATTCTCGTTTGATTAGGAACATTTTAAAAATTCAAAGAACCAGTCGAGTCAGCAAATTAGGAAATAATCAAACTTAAAATTATCTATTATTTAGAATGGTGTGCTAATGCTTGTTTCGTTGAGAAAATTTAAAATGGTTGCATAAATATGCATGAATGTGAACTGGAATTCATGAATGCCAGCATGATAAAGTTTGGTGTACTCGTACACATTGTGTAAACATGTGGTTGTTCACATGTGTATATGCATATTTCTATGTATACAAGTGCGTACAAGGTAACAGGTCGGCACAACACATGAATTCATGTAGGTACAAATGTGGCTGTGTGTGTTGGCGTGCAGGCGAGGAAGCGCTCACGCTACACGGGCCTCACTTCAACCATTAAAGTCTCCACCGCCATCACTCTTTCGTGTTTTATACTAGCTAAATAACTTCTTCGTTTTTAAGGGGTAAATAACATCCGCCAAAGATTTAAATTTATAAGACAAAAACTTATTAATACCCGCCAAAGACCCCTACGATAAAGAAATAAGCTGCACAACGCTCGCACTTCATAGTGTTAGCAAGGCTTACAAAAGTTTACCTTGTTCAATTGCATGTCTACTTCAAGTTGTACAATGATATATATTCCTAACATGTATTTATATGAATATGTTTTGAGATTTTCACATATCAGCGAGTCGAACTGGCTGCGAAATATATCGAATCCAATGGGATATACTAACACCAAGTGTGGTGCGTGAGAATCCAATGCCAACACCAAGTGTGGTGCGTGAGAATCCAATGCCAACACCAAGTGTGGTGCGTGAGAATCCAATGCCAACACCAAGTGTGGTGCGTAAGAATCCAATGGGATAAACCAACACCAAGTGTGGTGCGTAAGAATCCAATGGGATATACTAACACCACGTGTGGTGCGTAAGAATCCAATGGGATATACCAACACCAAGTGTGGTGCGTAAGAATCCAATGGGATATACTAACACCACGTGTGGTGCGTAAGAATCCAATGGGATATACCAACACCAAGTGTGGTGCGTAAGAATCCAATGGGATTTACCAACACCAAGTGTGGTGCGTAAGAATCCAATGGGATATACCAACACCAAGTGTGGTGCGTGAGAATTCAATGGGATATACCAACACCAAGTGTGGTACGTAAGAATCCAATGGGATATACCAACACCAAGTGTGGTGAGTGAGAATCCAATGGGATATACCAACACCAAGTGTGGTACGTAAGAATCCAATGGGATATACCAACACCAAGTGTGGTACGTAAGAATCCAATGGGATATACCAACACAAAGTGTGGTACGTAAGAATCCAATGGGATATACCAACACCAAGTGTGGTGCGTAAGAATCCAATGGGATATACCAACACCAAGTGTGGAACGTAAGAATCCAATGGGATATACCAACACCAAGTGTGGTACGAAAGAATCCAATGGGATATACCAACACCAAGTGTGGTGCGTGAGAATCCAATGGGATATACCAACACCAAGTGTGGTACGTAAGAATCCAATGGGATATACCAACACCAAGTGTGGTACGTAAGAATCCAATGGGATATACCAACACCAAGTGTGGTGCGTAAGAATCAGCAAAGAAATGACACCCGATGTTGAAAAAATAATTTTTTTGGTACCACGCTTGAGTGCAATTATTTTGCTTTACTAAAGATGCGCCTTGTTTGTCTTGACAGAGAGCAATAGAGGAGCGCAAGAGAGCGAGTGATGACGACAACAAGAATAGCTTCCTCGGCATCTACCTGAATGAGATGCGGAAGCCCGACTGCGATCCAACATTTACAGGTGAGATTCACTGTCCTAAGCGCGCATGTACGATATTCATTCATAAAGAAAATATACATTTTTTTCAAATTTCAAAACTTCGGAAAATGAAGAAGAGCTGGAATCTATTGAAAACTTATTATTTTAGCAGATGATGTTTCACAATTTAGCTTTCCCTGCGATCAACATTCGTAAAGACATTTCCTACAGAAAAGCTAGAGGTGAAAATTAAGGTGAACTGATCGTCAACTGTCAGGGTGCTGAGTTCGTAATCACAATAATTTTTTTAAGCTGAATCTTTGATGCGCACATCTCAAACATGTTTTGTCATGACACTGAATGTTAATTTCCAGAATACATAGCATTATCTGTTCGGATCATTTCTACACCGTCATACATTCATTGCTGAAAGCATGTAAGATCTGAAAGTAAAAATTGATGGTAAGCCCAAGCTCTGAAGTATGAAGTATTAGGTGATTAGTTTAATTAAATACAAGCTCACAATACCAAATCTGCGCAACGCTCAAAAACGTAAAAGGGGAATGCAGCCATTTTTAAATGCAAAATGGCATGGAAAATGTAATTCTACCGTGTTTTTCCGGAAATTCTCTACCATGACAATTATGCAAAAACTGTGCCTAATCCAACAAAAAGAAGGCCAGACAAAGATTTCCCATATCATACTGCAAATAAAAATGCTCTCAGATCTGTTGTACTTTTTTGAGTGTTTCACCGTGTAATGGAGAGAACGTCCAGAGCACTCTTAATTTTCTTCATGATATTCTCCTCCACAATTTATCCCAGCAGTATCATAGTTTGATCATGATTCTTCCGTGCAGCTTCAGACAAAAAACAATTTCTCGGCGATGGGCTGTTATTGTCTTGAGCATGAACGAGCAAAGTTTTTCATCCAGCGTAAAATGGCTTCATATTTCATCTTGAAAAACAGAAGCCTTTGAATCACCGATTGAGCTTGTAAATTTTCGAACAAGCAGTTTTGAAAGCACTGTCTTCAAATGTTAGCAAAACATATTTCTAAAATTTTGAATTTTCTTTTCACAGAGTCCCAGCTGATTGCTCTTAGCAACGACCTATTCTCAGCTGGAACAGAAACGACTTCATCCCTGGTCGGGTTTTGCATACTTTTCCTGTGCCTCTACCCCGACTGGCAAGCGGCCATCCAAAAAGAGCTGGATGAACACCTCAAGTCTACCGGGCAGCATCTCCCGACCATTGAAGACAAGCCAAAGTGAGTCACTCTGACATAGATGTTTCCAAGTTCTAAAGATCTGTTTCTCTTTGAATATGGCCCCTAATAGAATAAAATGTACCGTAATCAGCTGATGGGCGCTGCTCGCTCATGTCCTCACTTTACTCTTTCCAAAGTGCTTTATGTTGGAAGCCTTATACGGCGTTCTTATGCAATATTTGAAAGAAAGTGAAAACTGTGCAAATATTTCGTACGTGCAGTTTAAGAAATTCGATTTTGGTTCGCTTACAACTTCACTGCCCAATGCTCTTTGTAGTGCCTTCTAACACGAAGTTCTGATACGACTGCGTATAAACATTATGGCTCAACTGATCAAGTTCTGTAACGTGCAACCTCAGAATCAAGTTCCAATACTCGCACCCAGTATGTGCTCTGGATTCTAACTCTGGTTGTTTCCGTACGCCAATGAATAAACAAGCACAATGAAATTATCGGTTTAAAATGCAGAAACAGTTGAAATGGTTTCTCAATGTTTAAAAGAGTTGCGAGATTAATTCCAGGATACAAAGTATTAATCATCCGATTTTTGGCTTTGAATGCAAGCCAAAATTTGAGGCGGGAGCTTCGTTTGTAGGCGCAGCGAGCACCTCCGCACAACTCCACGCGTTTACCTCGCCTATGTGCGATGAAATAAATTGGGCTCGCATTGTGATCTTATAGCGCATTGAATTTTTAATTTTTATAAACATGAGTTCTACTCAAATGAGTAAAAAAAATGGTACTGAGAAAGAAATTACATTTATTGAACATCATCAAGAAATGATAAAAAAGGATTACCAGACTAAAAATCGCTGCCGGCATCGGTGCCGGCGACTGCTGATAACGATAGAGCAAGTCTCCACATCATTCCAAGCATCAACCGACCCTCCTCGGAACGCTTGAAATAGCGCCGTGTTACCGAGCTCTGTTGCTGCATAAGCCCTAGGGCCAGCGAATGCTTGATGACTTCGTGTTTAACGAGATTTCTCGGCAGTCATACCTTCACGGTGATAATATTACCCATCAACTTCTGCATTGCAGCGCATTCATGCCAAAAAAAGGTTACTCACTGTTTACGGTTATATCGGTCAATTTATGGTGATGGTTTTGACAGCCATTGAAATCAGTTATCTTGCTGTTAATAAATGCATTTTATACGTAAATAAATCTCGAGGGTTCTTCTACCGATATGTTAGATTTAATATGAAAACAAACCAATATATGTTATGAGAGAAAAATAGCATTTGATAGAAATACTAAGCTTTGCGAGTCCGATGAGGAATACGAGTACATAACCTAGCTAGACAAAACCTCGATTACTTGGTGGGATGGACTTGGCTGTCCGAAGTGTTCTGTTACATATTATTGAATTTTCCATCGCTGTTCCACGTTTGCCAGACTGGTGAAGACGACGGCATTCCTGATGGAGATCATGCGGTACCGGGATGTGACGCCGCTGTCGGTGCCTCATGTGTGCACGCACGACACGCTGCTCCAGGTACTGGTGACGCAAGTTAGACAAGTTAGACAAGCTAGACAAGTTAGACAAGTTAGACAAGCTAGACAAATTAGACAAGTTAGACAAGTTAGACAAGTTAGACAAGTTAGACAAGTTAGACAAGTTAGACAAGTTAGACAAGTTAGACAAGTTAGACAAGTTAGACAAGTTAGATATGTTAGACAAGTTAGACAAATTAGACAAGTTAGACAAGTTAGACAAGTTAGACAAGTTAGACAAGTTAGACAAGCTAGACAAGTTAGACAAGTTAGACAAGTTAGACAAGTTAGACAAGTTAGATATGTTAGACAAGTAAGACAAATTATACAAGTTAGACAAGTTAGACAAGTTAGACAAGTTAGACAAGTTAGACAAGCTAGACAAGTTAGACATGTTAGACAAGTTAGACAAGTTAGACAAGTTAGACAAGTTAGACATGTTAGACAAGTTAGACAAATTAGACAAGTTAGACAAGTTAGACAAGTTAGACAAGTTAGACAAGTTAGACAAGTTAGACATGTTAGACAAGTTAGACAAATTAGACAAGTTAGACAAGTTAGACAAGTTAGACAAGTTAGACAAGTTAGACAAGTTAGACAAGTTAGACAAGTTAAACAAGTTAGACAAGTTAGACAAGTTAGACAAGTTAAACAAGTTAAACAAATTAAAACAAGTTAAACAAGTTAAAACAAGTTAAACAAGTTAAAACAAGTTAAAACAAGTTAAACAATTTAAACAAGTTAAACAAGTTAAAACAAGTTAAAACAAGTTAAACATGTTAAACAAGTTAAAACAAGTTAAACAAATTAAAACAAGTTAAACAAGTTAAAACAAGTTAAAACAAGTTAAACAAGTTAAACAAGTTAAACAAGTTAAACAATTTAAACAAGTTAAACAAGTTAAACAAGTTAAACAAGTTAAACAAGTTAAACAAAGCCAACAATTACACAACTTAAACAATTTAAACAATTTAAACAATTTTAAAAAATTTTACAATTTAAAAAATTTAAATGATTTAAACAATTTAAAAAATGCTAACAATTTAAACGATTTGAATAATTTAAACAATTTAAGTAATTTAAACAATTTAAACAATTTAAACAATTTAAACAATTTAAGTAATTTTAACAATTTAAACAATTTAAACAATTTAAACAATTTAAGCAATTTAAGCAATTTAAACAATTTAAAAAATTTAAACAATTTAAACAATTTAAACAATTGAAGTAATTTAAACAATTTAATCAATTTAAACAATTTAAGTAATTTTAACAATTTAAAAAATTTAAACAATTTAAACAATTTAAACAATTTAAACCACTTGAACATTTTAAGTAATTTAAACAATTTAAACAATTTAAACGATTTATAACCACAAGCGAAATATGTAATCTTCGTTTCTACCAAAGGGCCACCGCATTCCGAAAGATGCTCTTGTGTTCATAAATCTGCGGTGCATCATGATGGACGAGGCGTACTGGGGAGACCCCGACGTGTTCAGGCCCGAGCGCTTCATCGCTGCTGACGGCTCCATCAAGAAGGAGGAACGCTTGATTGTCTTCGGTAGAGGTGAGCTCGCGCGCTGCCTTAGCGCGTGTATTCGAGACTGATTTCCTTCTTCGGCAAAGGTGTGACAATCCGAACAATCGCTAGAAATACTTCCAACAAACACAGAAAATGCTAAAAAAACAAGAAGAATTAGCTCATGAACCATGGTCACACACTATCGAATAATTATTTGAAAGTTAATACAAGTTTACTACATTTTGATGCAAGCCTTTTAGTATTTGGAGCGGTGATAATCATGCAGCGATGCAGACGTCATGAACGCTGAGGATGCAATTTTCTTGCACCGTGACTCGCACTTCACCGCAGCCACATATGTCGTCAGTTAGTCTCACTCACCGGAAATGAACTGCAGCGAGTTACTTACTGTAATTCCCACAACTGACACACTGTGTCTTGTGGTAGTCGGTGATGCTGTAAAGCACAACTAGTTAATGAGGCACTAACTGTCTAGAGGTTGAAGTGCAAGTGTAATGTTAACTCCTACTTCCTGGTGCCTTCTTCAAACGCAAAAGCCGCGTTTCATGTACAAACGTACCGACTACAAATTAATTACTCACCAACATAACTATTTAAACAATGAACAAATTATGCTCTAGGTATCATTTAATTAGGTAAGTAATTAATTATTACTCAGTTAAGGAGAAAAGATTTTTGAGTTTGATGAGTAGCATCTATGTCAAAGTGCGTCATGCTTCCGCTGCTCATCTCCCCAAATGACAACAAATTCTTCTGATTTTCTCTCGCTCGGACTTTTCTTTGTTCACAATACCAGAGGAAACGTAGCGAAGTAACGACGTTCTAGCGCGGCTCACAAGAAGCGGGGTTCGTTTCACGTCGTTAAGTTGCCGTGTTCTCGCAATGAAAATAGCGAACCGTAAACAAAATGAATGAAATACGTTAGAAATACTTAATAACAAAATTATCTCCATATGATTAACTCTATGTTTGTGAATTTTCAGAAGGGTAGGCATTAATTCCCGATCTCGTATTGAAAACCTCGTCATTCGCAGAACATGAACTTTAGATTCTCTGATATTTTTTTTACCCATTGGAAAATGTTTTGTATCGCACGACTAGTTCGAAACACTTACAAATGAAATATTTATGTTGACAGTAAACGTAGTGTCGGGTAACACTGAAATTTGAGAAAATTTGAATATTTTATGCCACGCTTGGTCTTCGACGCAAGCATGTAGATCTCGAGTGTACGGCTGTGGGGGAGAGTTGGGCGATCCCTTGTAATGAGTTACTGCTCTTTTTACAGTTTCGGTGCCGTGGAAACGCGAAATTTTTCACCAAGTGTGATTGCTGTACGGGTATCATCTGAGAAAAAATTGGAATCAATAACAGTTTGTGATTCCAGACTCAAAATGTTAACCAAGGCTGCCTATGAAGGTAACCGATCTCCTCTCAGGGACATTGTATACATTGTAGTGCTCCCAGGGGGAAAATGTGAAGTTCGGAGATGAGGGTTAGATAGGCCTTCCTTTTGTTGAAATGAAATGTATTGGTTTTGTTTATGACCATCTTTTTTCGATTCACTGTTGTCCTGTTTTTCAGCACCTCGGACTTTCTTCTTCAACTTTGATCTTGTTTTTATGACCTTCCTTCTTATCTAACTGTTTCTATGCGTACGGAATTCTTTGCAGGAACATACATAGATTCCACGTTCCCTTAACTCCATACTAAATGGCCCCTTCATCCTTCTTCTCTTTGCACATCTTTGTCGTAAGGGAGGCTAAAACTAATTTATCATCAATCAATCTGGTAACCGATATTTGACTCGTCTACAACCAATCTTATCCAAACTACGGGAGGTCAAGAGAAGAGCATTCGGAACTTACTCATGATGGGTGCGATGTGCTCTCGTATGACTTATGATTAGTGGAAAAGAGTGAGAAGCAACTTTTCGCTGGATTTTACTGCTCGCATGAATTAATTGTTTAATTTGTGTTCGTAATGAAGCATATCTAACCGCATTCATGCGCATCATGGAGTGAAGAGCAGTTTCTGGATGAAGTTTCGGCAATTTACCTACGTCTAACAGGCGGCCTACTCTCTTACTGTAAACAAAGAATGCTCAATTCACACTGCCTGCATTATTCCTTTGAGGAAGTTGCTTCTTTTCTAACAGGCTTCGAAAAAAAGCTCAGCCCAAGGTAAAGAATTGTTTGAGTCTCAAATTCATGCAGAAAATATTATCTTTACGTTACTATTCCAATCGCTAGAAGCGCTGAAAAACTGGTCTTCAAGAAGATCCGTGTTCTAATTTAAGTTCTGCGGGCGGAATTGTAATAATGTAGTCAACCAAGGTTCGCAATTGGTCCCATAAGATAATCAGTCGCGAAATATGTTGGATCAACGTTTTCTGGTTTCTGTTCGCTCTTAGAAATTGAAGAGTGGCTTTACTTCTGAGTGACCAATAACATCAAGCGTGCACCGAATACAACAAAGGCATGGCTTCAATAGAATGGGACAACTGTTCTCGAGCGGCATTGCCAATCTTCATACATAAATCCCTTTGAAAATTTGTTGAGTGATCTGAACGTGGAGATTCAAAGCATCTTCCGAGTAATGATACGGAATTAGGGGAAATTTGTGTGGGGAGCGGAATAAAATACAGTTAAAAATCTGGATGGAATAATGAGCAAAAATCAATGATGGCTTTGCAGATAAGTACTAAATGATTTTTTGTTTTTGCTCACTGTCATACATCGTTATTAATGCTAGTTATTCTTCTGATAACAATTTTAAGGTTTCGGATGTTTCATGTACTATAACTCTCTATTTAGCAGCTGTGGTAGCCGTTTGAAAAAATATACGTAGTCTAAATACGTACATGCTACAATCGACTCCAAATTGTGTAGTATTGCTTCTCACTGTATCCATAAATATTATTCAGAAGCCGAATACCGTTGTTCCAATCATGCAATTTAATTATATTATTTCATGAGTAGTTTTCAATTAGGCTCACAAGTAATAAAATGTGAGAGACTAGATTGAAAATGTGTAAGGCTTTAGCTATGCTGTGTTTTAACAAATGAGCTCCACAAATACGCCCCTTCACGCGCGACACACGGTGTGACATGACCTCCTGCGATACATATGTAGATAAATAGATATATAGATACTTCAAAGTAGCAAACATGTGATCTAAGGGAATTGAGCAGTTTTTCCTTGGTAAGTTTAGGTTGTAAAAATGTGTTTGAAATGAATTCGCTCGCTCTTAATGCTAAGGAAATTAAGTAGCTTTCGTTGTACGTTTGTGTTGTCGTATTATTTTTGAAATGAATTCGCTCACACTCGGTGCCTGTATACTGCGTGTTGACAGCGCCGTGCAATTGTCACCAGGCAAACGTGCGTGCGCGGGCGAGGCTGTGGCGCGGATGACGACCTTTCTGTTCTTCGCTGGGCTGGCGTCGCACCTCTCCTTCTCCCTGCCGCCCGAGGACCCGGTGCCGGACACGGAGGGCGTGACGGGCTTCACGCTGAGCCCCCCGCCCTTCAGGGTGGTGGTCCGGCGACGCGCGGAGGCGTCCCATTAATTCTTATCTCTCTTATTTCTTGTGCGGGACTGCGTACTTTGTCTGGAATGTACTCTTCCCATCCAGCGCAAATTAACTTTTTTGTAAAAATTAAGCATCGAATCGTGAGAGAATTACTTTATTGATCAGTCTAGGATGCCTCCTAGACTGTCTAGGAGTCTAGGATGCCTCCTAGGTTAAGTAAATTAGGTTAAACATAACTGTACACCTTAAAATAGCGTTACTGATAGGATGCTCTAGAAGACGCTGAACTTATTCGGGCCCACAAGTAGCTATACTCAAATGTGTCCATTGTACTAGACTTAAGATACAATCTATTGATCTATCGCTTGTGATAAATTGTGATAATTAAAATTGTACCTAATATATTATTCGTTACAAGCTTAATATGTTGAGCTAGCCATGTTAACTTCAGAGTCCCTATTTAGTATAGAGAACTCAGAACATACCACTGCTTATATAGCATTGAATACCGGCGCATACCCGTAATTATTCCCCTTATACACCCGTAGGTGTAAACCATGATAGTTTGTGAGCGTCCCTATTTAGTATAGAGAACTCAGAACACACTGCAGCTTATATAGCATTGACTACAGAAGCATACCCGGAGTTATTCAGCTCACACCCCCGCAGTTGGGGCAGGCGCTGCAGCAACAGGCGGCGGCCGCCTCTCACCAGCACGGGGCGCTGCAGCAGCAGGCGGCGGCCGCCTCTCACCAGCACGGGGCGCTGCAGCAGCAGGCGGTGGTCGCCTCCCANGGTAAAAATTGTGCAAGAAATTTTAGTGAAGCCTTGAAAAAATATATCTTGTAAATAAATTGCTCTTTGAAATGTCTGAAGGATTTGAACTTTCAAGAAAATTTTAAATTAATTTTTGATTTGAAAAACCATTTTATAATTAGCACATAGGATTGAATTAGAGATATAGAGTCGTCTTGGCTTTTTAAATCTCATGGTAAATCTTATACGAATGTAGTACAGTGTATCGTTACACGAATATCATTTTCATGGCAGTTTTGTGTCAATTTCTTGCAAGACGAGGCCACCAACACGCTTTGAGTTCAAAGACGCTAGGTCGTCGTACTGGCCAGATACTCAACCTGGATTTCCCCGTACGGACGCTGCAGCCATCAACATTGAAATAAAAATATAATTCAATTCAGGTTCAAGTAAGCAGACAGGGGCGCAGCAGACAGGGGCGCAGCAGACAGGGGCGCAGCAGACAGGGGCGCAGCAGACAGGGGCGCAGCAGACAGGGGCGGTCGCAGCTGAACAACAGGGATACGATGCGCATTGAGCCAATTAGGAGGCTAAGGTATTTTTAGAACTATTATTTTACATGTTTTAGGTTCCAGTGCTATCTTCACGTTGCCTTTCGAAATGGAATAAAACGAAATCCTCCCATTCAAAACTATTGTAAAATAGAACCCTTATTCACCCCAATAAAAATCAGTGCTGTGCCTCAGAGGTCCAGCAGCGTAGTAACAATTCAGCGCTACAGACGTCATGTTCGCTTCTACAGGTGTTTCCTGGCACCGTTGCTGTGCGTCGTAATGCAGTCATTCCATTAGTTGCCTTCCCTGACCGGACACAGCACGCAGTGGGCGGCTACCCAGTCTAACTTCTTCGTCACCTGCATGCAGGTTTTTCCCTGCAGGTTTTTCCCTGTTTTTCCGATTTAATCGCTTAAATCGCTTAGGCGGCGAAAAACATTCATGCAGGCGGCGAAAAAGTTAGACTGGGTATACACAGCAATTGCACAACTTACCAAGCGTGTCCTCTGGTCGCGTGCGTCGCTGTAGCGAGCCTGTAGTTTGCTCAGGATTAAGTACCTAGCGGCTGCCTCTGACCTTCGCTGCAATCAGAACCATCAGTCGTTGTACTGCTCTCATTCGACCGTAAAGTGCCTTGCTGAGCAAACCATTCCGGAGACCGCTCAGATTTTTAACTGAATAACGGGAATGAGAGTCATTGCGTCGTGGTATTATTTATCATGTAATTCTATATTAACATTGTGTTTGTGATGTGTCCTGTTTGTACCAACCTGTTCAGAACTCTCGAACTGTTTCATGGTTGTTTTTATGCTGTCTTATTATAATTGTAATTGAGGTTATTTTAAAATGCATTTCTACGGTTGTATTTATACATTATGATTGTAATTGAGGTTATTTTAAAACGTATTTCCATGGTTGTATTTATTCATTATGATTCTAATTCAGGTTTTTTTTAAATGTATTTCCATGGTTTTATTTATATATTATGATTGTAATTCAGGCTATTTTTTATGTAATTCCATGGTTATTTTTATACATCACATAATTGTAATTTAGACCATTTTAAAATGTGAAATCATGCTTGTTTTTATACATTATAATTGTAATTTAGACTATTTTTTAAAATGCATTGCCGCCGATACAATGTGGCTTCCTGCCCAACAGAATGCAAACAATCTCTCAGCTTACCGTGTCTGCACGTGTCAGGAGCGGAACTGTATTCTCTGCTCTAAAGTAATTTTATCACAACTTGTAGCTAATGAATTCAACTTATATTTCCGGTAATAATTATTTTTTCTTGTATTGGGAGTACTTGATATTCAGTCGTGAATGGTTCTTTTTTTTTCTTCAGAGCGACCGATCATGCAGCCATATTGACCACAGCTTGATGGGTTAGGCTTACTTTTATTGACATTCCTTCTGCTAATTTCTAGCTTTACTATCTGTAATTTTTCTTCAAGAACATTACGTGTAAGAGATATTTCACAGCAGAGATATTTTACTCTGTTTAAAATCTGTGGTGAATTTTAACTCGCAGCACTTTGTGCACGACTTTAAAAAACCTAAAAATTCTTGTAATGTTTCTCGCCCCACACAAAGCAATACAACAATACTGGCTCAAGTTGTGTCATTTCACCTTCCCGATGACGACAGAATGAATTGACTGCTGCAATTGCTTCCCCTGCACACATTGTATTGCAACCATCGCAGCATGTCGCATCATGCCACCACCTCAGCGGGATACAATTATTGGATAAATAGAAAATATCAGTGTAAGGAGTGGGGGCAACTGAAAGTTAGGTAAGACTTTTTCACAGTAGGAAAATTTCTATATTTGTTAAGGAACATGTTTTTCGGTTCACCCATAACTAACTAATAAATGAGCCCTGTTAAGGAACAATTAATAGGGCCTATAATTAAAAATTAAATTGAACATAGAAATCAATTTCGATAGCATGTAATAGGTTACATTAATATCAAGTTACTGAGCATCTGAATGTTGGGGCGCACAAGTTAACCTTTGCAGCCAGACTATACATCTCGATCAAGGACCTCGTTACCTTTGGCCAGTTTCAAAAGCCGCGATTTTCTATTTCATGCAAGACCAAAAGGATTAGAACGAAACACAGAATATTACTCTTGATAATATACTAGTAGACGGTGAGACGGAATACAAGGGAGTAGCAAAAAAGGTTTAATTAAGCATGTGCCCAACTTTTAATTTTTGAATAAACCTTGGTCTTGAATCGTCTATTTCCAATAATCAATCAGATTTGAACAGACGAACAAAGCCAAATTCAAGAAATCATCAAAACGCTCGGAGCGAATAATTTTCTTTCTCTATCGATGTCATGGCTTGACACTGGATAAGTGGGTCGCTACAGTGCCATGAACTGATCAAAATGGGACTCTGAGCAACAAAAGCTAACTAAGGAATATAAAGCACTGACATTAAACCTAAATGAATTTGTCGTCTAAAGAAAGTACAATGTCAAACTCAGACAAACGCAACTGGTCATGGAGACATCAGATAATCAATCTGCCGACTCGCTCGATACTTCCTAATGACCTCTCCTTTATTAGTATTTAAACAATCTAAGCTATTTATTTACCACAAGCGATACAGCAGTAGATTGTTTCTTAAGTCTAGTACAATGGTCAAAGCAAGTTACGAGCAAGCAAACACCTGCACATAAGTATTACTTCTCACATGTAACGGTGAATGCAGCAAAAACACAATAATGGGTAAACGGAATCCTTTACACGCAAGTTTTGTGTCGTTTTCGAGAAGTTCCATGTTAAGCGGGATTCCCAGGAAATGAAAAGGATGTTTCCCTGTTTCACAACATGTACCGTCGATCATCAATATTTTTAATTCGTTCATTTTCTACAAATCAATAATATTCCTTGCTAAATGAAATGGCAATCTTAAATCGTTGCTGCAGAAGCTGCTTTATCAAAGCATAAAATATGGACGAGCAAAAAAGTGCAATTATTCTCCCACGCTATTAAGATATTGAAAAATGAGAACTTCTACTAACGAAAATCTGCTAAACAATAACTCTAATTGCTAAAATGGCGCTCAAGAATCATTTCTACGATTTAAAGTTCCTGAAAGTCACACAATGAATATATTCTTAAAGTACTTGCAAAAGTTGCAGTAAATCATCAAGATACTTGACTTTTGAATCTAAAACTCTGTCAACCAAGTTCAATCTTCACAGAAGACAAAATTTCTTACCATGTCTATCTACATAGGTAAATTACCTTCGAACATAAATCTACAATTGAGATATAAAATTTTCTCAACTAACGTCATTATTTTTTCGATAATTTTCCTCATCTAAGTACGAATTACTCTAAAATATAGTAATGTGCACTTCATGAGCAATTAATGAAAAGTTGTGGACACAAATTTCCTGCTCGCAATGCAGGACTCCCCACTCTTCATTTGACGGCAACAAATAAGTACCAGTAATCCCAAGCGCCCAACGAAGACAGCAGCAAAAGCACTTGAACGCCGTTTCTCATGTTAAGCCAAACTTGCAACATGCTATTTCCAGTCGATAACTTGGTTCATGCGACTGGATGAATGCTTTGAGGAATAATAACCAGTTAGACAGTAATAAATAACGACTGAATTTGCTAGAGTGAAATGAAAATACTCTCCAGGCCCTTTCCTCTTGAACTTTTTGGTCGGCAGTTTCTGGAACATAATCGAGCTTAGCGAATTCATTTAAGTTTTAGATCTATTCACCGAACCACTCTATGTTGGACAGAGGAATGATAGTTTTGCGTGTGAAGGTCACGAGATCGTGAGGCAGACTGAGTAACAAACAGCGGATATTTTTCAAACGAATGTTACTAAATTTCTAACGTGTTTCAAACATTGGTGTACATTATCTGTAGATCACGAAAGACATTTGAAAGTTTTTGGGAAGTAGTTGGTGGCGAAAAGAATGAGTAACACTTGAAAGTTTTTCGTCTGGTTACAAAAATAATGAGTATTTTAATCTAAATGTTTTCAACTTGACGTAGCTCAGCTAAAGTTACTTATGCTATCAAGTGAACCTTCTGCACGTGGCTACAGCCTACTCACTTGGACATGTGCATACGAGACACGCAACACCCACCTCACACACGCAAAACACACACCCCACACACACTGGGCGGAACTCCAGGTCTATAGCTCCGCAACTTGCTGAAGCTCTCACAGACTGTAGGGAAGCGGCGCCAAGCCTCTTTTCTTCAGCATAGCAGACACCTTTCGAGTTGCTTTCCGGAAGAGCTGGATTTGCTCTGCCGTATATGAAGGGAGCTGTTGAAGAGAGAGACCCAAAACACAATTGTTTATTAAAACAGTTATTACGGTGTTACACTCGAGCTAAGCCGTGGAAATTTGCGGTGGTTACAATTCGAGTTGACCCTCTCACAACTCTAAACTAAACAGTAAGGTCGGTAGATTTCCAACAAAAACTCAATACACATAATAATCATGCAGTGAAAAAGAGATGAATTTAGTAAAGTCGTTTTTAACCATTGTATGCATTTTGTTCGCCTGGATTAGAATACCTGTTACAAAACTGCTTCTCCTGGACATAGATTGCCCGAACAACAAGGTTGAAGTGTTGCGAGGTAGTTTATTGTGAGTGAGCGGTATTTTGAGCTGCTGATGCAGCCCGGCGCTCGTGGCTGCACGCGGCCAGAAAGTTATAGCTATAATTATTGCCCTGATGGAGGGCGTCTCATTCCTAGTTGATGGACAAGTGAAGTACTCGGTAGAAATACTGTAATTATCGCCAGAAGTTGTCCAAAGTTTATGGTCTACAGCGTTAGAACATTTTAACTTCTGGGCCTGAACAATTGCGGCTATAGTTAATGCAGGCACGATCAAAGAGGACGCTGATTCAAGATTTGTATATGCATGAGACGTTCGTGATATATATACTCTAAGTAAATGGTTAACTGCAATGAAGTGGAGAACTTTTTGCATGTTCAGCGTTCTCAGAGAACCAAATTAGTGGAAATGTTTTTCGAGATGTTAAGTCGACTAATGTCTGAATAAATTTCCCGAACATAATATTTCCTTTAGCAAAGGCAGTCAGGGGAAGTGAGTAAAGGGCAAATGTTGCAGAACTTCTTTCTTAATTTTTATTGCACAAAATGCAATTTAGTTTTGAAATACTTAGGACATACCGCATAAGAAACTCAGAATTAAAAAAACTAGGAACGTGAAAGCATTAATTAAGAAAGACAAGTGATACAACCCAAAATAATTCCGAACACGCGAAAACTTGAAAAATGTGCGTCATGCAAAAACCGGGATAATTTCTTAGGATTCTCGTATGATACACACATGATTCACAATTTTTCTTGCGTGATTCATGTATTAAAAAAATCAGACGTATCTGAAGAAACCTTCACTTAGCGTCAGTTTTTATTTTCAATCGGCATTCCAGCAAGCATAATATCACTATTCTCTTTTTATTCTAAGAATTGATTGATTTACTGTAAGTTGTTACGCACACCAGGCTGTCCTCGGTTGACTTTGCCCTCCACATGTCTGGCCAGGCAGCGGAGACGCTCCTCGTCGGGCGTCATCTTCAGGAAGGTGAGTATGGATCTCACAGACTTGATGGGATCACTTTTGATATCTTCATAATGCAGCACCAGCAGAGTGGGGTTATCGAGAACTTTTTCGGCGATCTGTTGAGATATTTCCACGACAACTTATATTTCCGATCCTAGGCAAAATTTCAGAAAGTCTGGTACTAAGTGTCACACTGTAATCAGTTCTATTCAAACGAACCTTGGAGATGTCATGAAATAGAGCTCCAGTTTACCTGTTTCCACAATGATATGTCGCTTCGAATTTTTTTATTCACACCTGAGGATGGGGAAAATAAAAATTAAATCATTCAAATCATCCTTACAGGCAATAATGGTGATTATATTATAGGCAATAATTATAGGCAATAATATTGGCAATTATGGGTAATAATTAAAGGCAATATTAAATCATTCAAATTATCCTTACACTGAATTAAAGGCAAAAAACAGTCTCTACACAGCAGTCATTCGTGCTAAATTTTCAAAGACAAATGTGAAACTGTCTTTTACACGAGAAAAAAGTTAAGCAATTTGGAAGTGGATAAACACGAAATGATTCGGTATGAATATGCTACCTACAACGTTCCTTTGTATAAGTGACTAACGGCTCGTAAAAACGTTAATTACCTAGCTGTTTTTTGAGAGATCTTGGATACAATGACTAGAGCTTTGAACGAAGTAGGTAATGAATGTTGATTGGTTTTCAGCAGAAATTCTCCCAGTTAGACATGATCTCTTTTTGAATATCTTACAATCGAACGCTCACTCGCTTACATGCTTATGGTTCGAGTCCTCAACACTTCACAATACCCTTCTTAAGTAATGTTCCACCCCCTAAAGTACACGACAAATAAAAAAATTAAGGTAACTGAAAATATTGATTAAATTGAATAAATCATTTATGAGGCCAGCAATGACTATGCATTACATCTCAGATCTGCTTACACAAAGATCTCAAAATATGAGATGAGCCAAGCTGTAGTTCATGCTGTCCAACCTCACAAATTTTGTCAATATTTATTGGCATATTCCATGCGAACACGAAACTAATCCGTGGAAAAATCATTGCTAATTATGTGTGATATCTACAGCTGTGAAACTTCTTTCAAAGACAGACTCACCAAACACTCACAGCTGGCCCAGTGAAACATTCTTATGGTACACTCAGGAAATCATAGATGCAATTTCAGCTCGTTTCAGCTTTACAAAAGCTGTGCTCAGCGAGTCAGCCTACAGCTTAGGCCTTGAAAATGTGAGCCCCGATGATCGCGTACATTGTACGGAATTCTGATCTGCGGTAGGTCTCTCTTTTGATCAACCTATCGTCTTCACGAGGGACATTCTCCCGACACCGCAAGACCAAGACAGTCATCGTCTGCATAGAACTGGGAAAATTAATTCAATTAACAGGCCTGAATGGAGCCAAGATGTAAGCCCTAAATCTTTGAAAATCATAAATTAATGAGTTTGATTCCGTACTTCACAGCCCTCATTAATAAATATTGTTTAACTTTTATTTAAATCATGACACTCGTGTTCCAGAGGGCTAAAACTATGACCATCGATGAACAAATTAAGAGAATTCATATTCTATTTTATGGGCTATCGCCAATTACTTACTCTTACTGTGAAGATTTCCCACTGAGCCTTTGTAGAAGAATTCGGTTACTCCGCGCATCAAACGGCTTTTGTCGTAGGCCAAGTCGGATGCCACGGCTCTGTTCGGAAACACAGGTACTGTTGTCAGTGGCGTCATTCTGGACAAAGTCTTCTTCAATTATTCCTGAGAAGTTTTTTTTCAATCGATTCAGGATGAATGAAACTTCATTGTTAAAATTCTATAGGGAAAGAGTTTACAACAATTCCTGAACCTCCACAGATCATAATTCCTGGTCATTTTTGACCGGAATTATTTCTGGCCGAAACAGTAGTGCCAACCTGGCCGTTCCAATAGCTCGTTAGACCGCAGGGTGTAGTTCCGCATAATTTGCTCGATACCATAGACCGCCGATACTGTGAATGTATGAAATTTGCTGACGGAACTTAAAGACGTCTGATACATATACACTCAGAACGAACAAAAATATCAGTTACGACACAGAATACGTTCATGTGGAGAACCAGATGCAACGAACAAGAGTCTAGAATGAAAATACATAGATCACTCGCTCGATGCAGGAAGTGTGCACAGTCTAAACTGCGATAATTCACTGCCGACTATGGAATGCTGGTTAGAGAGACTTGCCGCTTCCGTAACAATTCTGCGGCAAATGTAGCGTCACATTTTCTCTCACTCACGGCTAGACATTCAGAGAGGAATATGAAAATAAAAACAGGGGTGACATGAGAGAGCACCTGCAGGGATCTGATGGAAATAGCGTCACAATTTGCAAATGTGATCGGCATGATAAAAAAATTCATGAAAAATTGAAAATTTCGTAACACTTCTACTTGAGAATTATCCCTCCGTGTAGCATAAAAATTCCGATAAGCGCGTCACGAATGACAGTCATTTGTTCAGTCTTGCTTAATTCACCATTGAACGTGAGCAATTTTGTACTCATATTGCCGTTCCCACAACCACCGTAGTTAGACTGGCGCTGCCACCAGGTTGTCTCCGATACCAAAATGAGAAAGAAACTGCCACTCGCCAGTGAACTTCGTAGAACACATTAGGGAACAAATTTAGCTAGAAATACAATATATTAAGGTTACGTTCGAAAGGGGACCGTATGGGCCTCTGGGGCGTTAAAGGTTTAACTCGTTACCACCTGGACCGGGCTAGTAACGATCGACTTGAGGCTTGTGTAGACAAAATTTCACAACTAGCATTCTTTAAAAAACGATCACATTTTGTCAAACTATTTCAAATTCTTCGGAGCTTACGAGAATTGAATTCGAGTATTCTAATGAAGCTGCTGGAGTGAACTATACCGAGACTAACAAATTAGGTCTAAAAAAAAGGCCAGGCTCATTTGTTCCCTCAAATTTCTTTGAACATTGTACCATTTCGTAGAATTTGTAAGATGGAATTTTTAAATATGGAGCCTAATTGAATATTAACGAGTAATAACTACCACATTAATGGGTCGATTTAATCAACAGAGTATAACTGAAAACGTGAAAAATACTGAAGCGGCCATAATATAAGGAATGAAAACAATACCGACATAAATCAGTATATAACTTAAAAAATAATGAAGAAGATGAGTTGTTCTTTTCATAAATACTTGCTTTTATATCCCTTACAATAATGCAGGAGTTTTTAAATATTATTTTAGGCCTTCATAAATAGTTGTTTTTAAAACCTTTAGGGAGTTATTGAGTATTCTTTTAGGCCCCATATCTAAACATCACTCTGTCCAACAATTCTCCTAGTGACAATCACAATTTGGTCATCAATTCTATGACTTCTGAAACGAATTCAAATTGCACGACAACTGAAACAGTTCAAACGAAGATCGGAACAAAATTAAACGTTTTGCCCATATGTAATCTAAGAATTTGATGTGTTCTAATTACAGGAACTGCAATGTACGCCTGAGAAAGTTGTCTGCAAGGACATGCTGGGCCATTAAACCGAAAGAAATCGTTTCAACTCTTTCCCATCCTCGGTGTACATTTTGTCTAAAGTACGCTTAATCACATGCACGGAAGGTTCTACACCGTCCATCACTATACCCAAGTCAGCAAAAAGAATATGTATTCTGAGCGCTCCACAGAGCCGATGTAAAAACTTCGAAGTGGTGATCAGAAACCTGATGATAATCCATGTACATTTCACACATGAATAAATCAAGATTATAAAATTCGAGCATAATTCGACTCTCTGTTGCAGCTTTGGTGATTCCTTCTGTCTGTCTTGAATCTTTAGACGCCACTTTGTGTTGTCCAGTGCGGCCGGTGTCTGCTGCTGGCAGGTCAGATGTTGACTGCATTTCTCGCCATTCTTTTAGCTGTGCGCACAGCTTGCGGCCTGTGATCTCGTGATCGATGATTCAGTCTCGAAAATAAATTTGTCATACCGTTGCCTGTATAATACGCGTAAAGCATCTTTTGATGCTACTTGTTGACCACACAGTCACCTTTGTTCGAGCGACCACAGGCACACCAAGTTTCTCATTGGGCTCAGCTTGCTGGGATCAGAATTCACTTTCTTTGTTTTGCTTTTATTTATTTCACTTTACTGAAATTTTTCATTCATGTAATTTTCAAACATTAACTTTAATAGGCTCATTTGGCTTAGGGGCACTAACGTCACCCCCATTGCACTGATTAAACTCGAAGTTCCTAATTGAGCTGTTATTTCACTGAACTGAAAAGTAAAGTAAGAACATGATACGAACCTTGGACTTCCGTGGTTAATAGTGAAGAACCCTTCTAACCAGAAGGAACCCGACAATGTCAATAAGGCTTTAACATTTCTTTACGTTTGAATAGCTGTTTCCAGGGTAATCCATCAATCAACGGAATGCATCAAATGACACTGATGAAAGAAACAGCAGATCTAGTGAAACTACTAAAAACTAGATGACGCCTTCACTAAAGTCATTTGGTACCTTTCTTTTTCTTGAAAATTTGTATCATTGTATTTGAATTCTATTACATCGCAGACCAGCGTTATGTACTAGAGGTGATAATAATTTCATGCAAGAAATTCTCCAAAATAATTTATTTTAGAAAGCCTGGAACCATTAATCGGTCCCTCAGGGGATTGCATAAGCAGAATAAGGGAAACTTGTTTCACATTCTATAAAAATGGAAAAACTGATGAGCAATCTAATGCCATCTGTTTTCTTACCCATGAGATACAACATACCTGACTGATTTCAATATACATGGTCAACTCTGCGCCCAGATTCACATTGACATATGCGACGACTCGTCACTATTTAATCATTGCAACACCTTCTAGCTCAGGTCAACAAGCAGGGCTGCAGCACTCGCTCACATTGCAGCGACCACCACAAGCCGAGAGCAAAACATGACGACGCAGTTTGATCTCGTTTCATTGTTGTCGTTTGGCCAGGGCGTCGAGTTTAGCTTGGTTTGGAACAAGCGCACGTCAACTCAGCGCTGCCCCACTTTGTAGTCTTATTGAGAATCACTACTGAAGCATCACGTTTGTAAAGGAGAGTTTCTTTTGCTTCTTCCATGATTTTTTTCGTGCAGTTGAAATAATCTTCACAGTATTGAAGCTGTTCTTTTGGTACTATTACTGATATTTCCTTGGATGCATTTTTCTTTTTCGCCATTTAATAGCAGACTACGTTCCACAGTTGTCCTCATTTTCATCACACCATAATACAAATAACAACATTAAATGATACTTTCAACTATATAAATTCGGTTTTGATTGAATAATTCAATTTTGAGTTTTGTTGCATTTTATTTCCACTGTGAACTTTATCAGTCGCAAGTTTTCCGAGTCTATCAAAGATCTAGTCTCTTCACGCACCTCTCGTTAAGAAGAGAAACGTATTTTATTCTTTCGTTTAAAGAGCACTTTGTCGACATGTGAGCCATTCCCTCTGATGTGTCGCAGCGCACACGGCAGCACGTGAGCACAAATGCCTGGCGCGTCACTGCACCAAGAGCAACACGTAC
Organism: Platorchestia sp. MABIK; assembly: GCA_014220935.1. Lineage (NCBI taxonomy): Eukaryota > Metazoa > Arthropoda > Malacostraca > Amphipoda > Talitridae > Platorchestia > Platorchestia sp. MABIK. The sequence goes on from JACJUY010001308.1 coordinate 104,948, forward strand.
ACTTGACATTCACTTCCATTAAACATAAAGCAGAGCTCGTAAGCGCTCCATGTAAGCAAAATAACACTATGAGTAAGTTCAAAGAATTTACCACAGCTCTTACAATATTTATTCTCAATATCTGAAATATTGTAAATCTATAATATGAAACCATCACTCATTAATGAAAAAACATGCGACTCCCGGCTTTAACCCTAAATTTTGGTACACTATGAGTTCGTCACAATTCTTTGGTGTGACCTATTCTTAATTTACATTTGAAATTATATTTCGCTTCAGCAACGCTTCTAAAGCGCATCATCTTCCTTCAATTTCAATCAAAACGAGCAAACCTAGCGAATGAAACCACGAAGGAGATACCTTGAGTAGATCGATTTCGAGAACGTTACTCGGACGGTGATGATAAATATATCTTTTCGTTACTT
>JACJUY010001308.1:105530-116458 GCA_014220935.1 Platorchestia sp. MABIK
CAAAAGGATTACGTATTTTGCGACGCTACATCAAAAGGATTACGTATTTTGCGACGCTACATCAAAAGGATAACGTATTTTGCGACGCTACATCAAAAGGATTACGTATTTTGCGACGCTACATCAAAAGGATAACGTATTTTGCGACGCTACATCAAAAGGATTACGTATTTTGCGATAATCTGAGAGGCCCTTGGAGATGGTGGCGCACGCGGTTCGGAGTCGATGATAGCAGTGCTAAATTGCTGTTGTTGGATTGCGTATTGCGGTGAATCATACTTTTCCACTTAAAGTTTTAGAGCAGGAACAAAATCTAGAGTTTCTTTAAATCTGGCAAAACTTTTACCATCAATTTATTTTGATTTTCGACTTATCTCATTTTGTAATTTGAAGAATTATGTTCACATCACTTGCTGCCTTAATTTAAGTTTAGTCCTTTTTACGAAACTGAATATGCGTTAACTATAAAATTTGAATGACATTCTTATTTCATAACACAGTAACGGCTGCGTGACCCACCGGTGGTCCCTGCAGGGATTTTTATGATGCTGTTAACCGACTGCAGGAGTCTCAAAACAATTTTTTTATGCAGTATGTACTCAATCAAAGTGAATGAATGGACGATGAATTTTATGTGTATTTTTTTTAAATTAATCTCCAGAATTGACTTTAATTTGAACTGAGTGTTAAAACTTCAGTAAGGCCCGTCGCAGTCAGTGTGGTAACACGCTGACTGCGTTAGCGCAATTGCCGCGGTTTAAGTTGAGCTCAATATCTGAGAAAAATAGAGTTTGAAGCGTTTCAATTGTAACTCAGCCTGGTCAAAACTCAGATCAAATTTTGCTGTAAGTTTTTCGCATGGACTACTTTGAGCGTTTTGACCATTCGATCCCTGACCATGCATGACTAGCGTGGCTATTATAGTGGTTACCATCAAAAAGGCGTGCTCTAGCTATTGAACTTACAGCATACCCAAAAATTACTGGCGATCTAAGACACGTTCGTTTTCTTCGGTGTCTAAACCTCAGTTACACACAAATACTGAGTTATCTTACGCTTTAGGATCTCGGATGAGGAAAACTATTGGAGCTTTCTTAGGCAGCCGTTTTGTAGAAAAGAGGTGGTCTTTGATCATCAAAACTTTCTTGGAAGTTGGTTTCTGAAACTCTCCGAGGTACCCTGGGGGGAACAAAGAAATACGCCTCAGTTGTTCGTAAAAGTATAATGTTTGTACAAAATAATAATATTAAACGATGTTTGTTTTAGCTTAATAATCGTTTGTAAAAATCGCGATTGAAACACGCTACACTTTTGATACACTGCCAGATAGTGACGCCTATATGCATTTTATTATTGAAGTCACAAATAAATTAAATTTCCTTATTAAAATTGAAAGGACGAGAGAATTGTGCATTGGTAGTAGGCGGTAGAGGATTATTTCAAAATGACCACGGATTTTCCATTAGGGAAATTAATAAATTACTTCCCCTCGCCAGAATTCAGTGTTTTATTAAGCGGCCAAATTTTATATTAGGATGCTGACTATGCTTTGCTTATGAGAATCGATTAATGAAAAACGTCGCATGCCATCAGTGCGCTGTCGTCCAGAGTTACGATCAAATAGATCATTCATCGATTGCAATCACATGGCACATCGACTCATTTGCTTTCTTCTCAAGAGTTAATTTTTCGAAGTTTTATATTTTTAGCCAAGTTTTCATTGCTAAGCTTTGATGATATTGTTTTAGAACTCACTGTAACTTAGAAATTTGAATTGGCACGAAGTGGTTTGGACTGTTAGGAGTCTTTTTGTAAGTCCAAGTTAGAAATACTTGAAATTTTCACAGCGAAAATTTTGCGGCAAAAACATATAAATAAAGATTAGTGTTTAATAGCGAAGATAGCAGATCGCAAATACAGTGTTTAGTGACGCTTGGCATTTAGGCTCAAACTGACGGCATTATTAACGATTTTGAGGAAAATTTATTGAAAAAAATTTATTTTTACAGATCGCTGCATAAATGACAAACAAACAAATAAAAGAGTCATCAGTTCATGTTAAGATCATAATACTATTGCCAACTGGAAAAAAATTGCGAAAAATTCAGCATCAGTGATAGTTCTCTAAAATGTAGAGATTTTTTTAATTTGAAAAGAAAATCAAAAGTAGCATTACGTTGCATCGCTTGATCATCAAGTGCTGAAAATGAAGGTCTGCTTCAAATTCTTCCTGTTCTGTAACTTTAGGAAAGCATGCTCGAAAAATGTCCTTTAGAGCCACTTTGGAGCAACCAACAATGTTAAACACACTGAGTACTTGTAAATTATTAAAGAGGACAGGCAAGGAGACCTGGTCTATCCAATAGCCACTTTAATAGTTAACATTGAAGTGAACACTACACAATTGGGAAGAAGTTCTCTACCACTCTTGAGATGTCACTGGCTAGAATCTCTGACGGCTCGTCGTAGAAGTGTTAGTCGATGTAAAAATTTTGTTTCTTTCCACTTGTTTCAGAGCACGACAGTAATAATTTTTATAGAAACTACTGTATGATTGTGAGAATAGTTTTATAGAACCCTATTATTATAGAGAAAATTATTTATAATTGAATTTTCCGGATACATCCAATGATGGTTGAACTTATACTAAATGCAACAAGCTTTTGATGTTTTTGAATTTAAATCATGCATCCAATGATGGTTAAACTTTACTGAATACAATCAGCTTTTGACATTTTAAAATTTAAATCAAAACGGACAACTAGAGAACCCAGTATATAGGTATGTAAAAGCAACAAATAAGCAACATAAGGTACAAATTCCTGATTTTCTTTTTTGATAGTGCAGTCTAGAAATGCAAGCTGGTAATTCTATTCTTGTTCGCATTATTATTCAAACTAAAAAAGTTCCTGAACTGACTTTTTTCGCGGAATAGGACAAAAGCAACATCAGCAAACCATTTATAGAACATGGTTTGAGAGTCAAGGGCACACTAAGATTAGCAAGTTACTTCATGTTAGCTCAAAATAGTTCTACAGGAGTTGATCTAATGGATGGCCCGTTCCTGAGCCTTCAACAGGTAAATAAAATTTACCTCGAAACAAAACTAGAATTTAAACTCGCTTCACCAACAAAGTTTGAAAATAATTGCGAGTTGTACCTAATACTACTTCAACAGATTGATCCAGGTAATCCGAGCATATTTGCATTATTCCATGAATAGGTTAGTTAGTGAATAGATTTTCTACATCGCCCAAGTCATTTCGAGTAGCACATTCAAATATATTTCGAAATTGAGGTCTAAATTTACCCTAAGTTTTAAAATTCAAATCTCTGCCAATGTTTTTCGACATTTCAACAGCAAATTAATCTTGTGAAGAATTGTCCATGCAGTAAAACCATGATATGCTCCGTTCCGTCCAAAATACTGCAGGTCGCACCAGCAGCGCATCACTGCTTTGAGGCAAGCATCAACACACGATGTAGAATGATTTCGATCGTCCATGATGATGTACTAAGTTTATCAGTCCGTCACCAAGGTTGGCGTCTCAGTAAGGCACTGTTACCGATATTTCAATGTTATGATTAGCGAATCTAGAGTATGGGTGAAGAAACTGACTAATTAAAAGAAAAATCTAAACTTTAGTTTTAAAGTGATTTCCATCGTGATATCGGCAATGAACTCGTAGAGTGAAAAAATCGCCTCTCGGCCTTTTGGCTTAGATCAAAGTGTGATAAAATGTAACCGTATGTATAATGAAATTTGAGTTAACAGTACCTATTTTGTAGAGATATTTGTCATTGTAGACGGAGCCGGTGAAGATGCCGGTGGCGCCCTCGACGAGGTAGCGGGTCCAGGTGTTGCCGGACCGCGGGAACGACACGAGGTAGACCGGGGGAATGTCCACACCCAGTCGTACTTCGTACCTGTAATGTTGTGTATGTTGTGTATGTTGTGTATGTTGTGTAGGGTACAGTCACGTGACCACACCCAGTCGTACTTCGTACCTGTAATGTTGTGTATGTTGTGTAGGGTACAGTCACGTGACCACACCCAGTCGTTCCTCACAACTGTAATGCGTGGAGTTCATGACCGAGGTTTTCAACGGGTAAAGCGTGAGTTCATCTCTTTTGAGGCTCATTGGAATGTTTAAGGAATCAATTTAGGATTGTTTTCTTTCATTGACTACCCGTCTTCCAAATTATCAGGATTCTACGATTATTGTGTGATTACACTGGGAGAGATAAAATAAAGAAATTCAAATGGTGATTCCTGAAAGAATGTCTAATAAGAATTACTTAGACCAATTGGATCTGGATAGGGCGCTTACGACCGGTCTAAAATGATTAGGCACCATGGCAGACAACACTTGGGAAACACTACCGTCCACATTGCGGAACACAGAAGTAAACGCACATCGTAGAAATGAGATCGGTAGAAAGAACAAAACGACAATAACTGTTGTTCCTGCGGAATAACAGCTCCGAGTCGTCGTTCGGAACACACATTGCCACCAAGTAATGATTTGCGCCAGTTATGATCAAGTCATTATGAGGGGGTCATGTGAGTAACCAATGTTCATTATGAGGTGGTCATGTGAGTAACCAATGTTCATTATGAGGTGGTCATGTGAGTAACCGTTCCGTTCACTGGTTTGACTTTTCAGCACATTGCAGGATATGGGAGATGAGTTAAAGAGCTGTGAATTTTCTTCGTGGTTCTCTTGAGTATAAACATAAGCTCGTTATTCAGATGTCTTTTGAGTTCAGCGAAAAACATCGGATTTTCAGGTATTTCAGCAAATGTAGCTTAATATGCTCTATCTCGATCTCTCATTTCACACTGAGTTATGTGGCATTCAGCTTCAGAATCAAGGTGATCAAATCTTTATGCATTTGACTTGAATAAATGAATAGAAAAAAAATGAGAGTAACACTTGTCTTCTAATTTGACTGTAATGCCTACCTTTGACATGCGGAGTCGTTAATCCAAGGCCGCGTCACAACGGTGGTGTTCAAATCTTGCCTGAAGGGAGGGTGGTCTGGAATGCTGGGGGAGACAGTTTTTGCTTTTCCTTGAGGTGAGGGAAAATCTTTTTCTCCACGAGAGGGAACTGTATTTTCTCTTGGTGAGGGATCTGGTTTTTCTAGAGGTGAAGGAATGGCTTTTTCGCCACGAGAAGAAAGTATTTTTTCGTCAGATGCTTCACGATGTGAAAAAACTGCTTCTTTGTGAGTTACGTTCGACTTCTCTCCGTGGCCCCCAATTGCTTGCTCTGTAATACAGAGAATTTCTGTGAGAAACTGTCATTCAAATTGCTATGAATTTGTCACTGCCAAAATAAGTTAAGTTATTCATGTAAAGAATAGACTGTGCATTGACGGCTGATGCGAATTGGCTGAAGTTTTTATGTATATTTTGAGCAACTAATATTCTGTGGAATATACATGCACCGTACACTGTGTGATCTGACCAATCATGAGCCTAGAATTTTGACTAATGACTGGAAAATAGTTTAACCACTTCGAAATACTACACAACCAGGCCTTCTAGCACCTCCTCTTAAACGCGATTCCGTGAATTTTTAAACTTCCATGATATTAACATACATCAGTGAATCTTTGGGAATCATTCTGTGAAAAAACAATCCAACAGGTACGAGGTAAAGTTTCAATTCTGGCTTTCGTGACTTCAACTAATAAATTGGACGGTTACGGAAATCGAATTTTTCTTTTCCTTTAGATGCTGTTGAAATGTTTGTTGCTTTACATTGATCCAAAATTAGAATTCAATTTGTTTTCAATCACGTTAATACATAAAAAACGTTGTACTGCTTATAAGAAAGTGTAGCTTTATGTCCTGTTAGCCCAGTGCCCTGTTGTTCGTGTGAAATGAATCGTACTCGCTAATTGAGTTTCCTTTCCCTCTGTTTACCTTCTGAACGAAAGTATTGCCCTGACAAGGTTCCATCGGGGTTTTAGTCATCGGTATTTTTATTTGATTAGTGTTTCTTTGCTCAGGTTCCAGGTAGAGCCGCGCTTGTGCCGTTTGTGTCTCTCGTACCTCCTGCACCCTGGCGTGTGCAGTACTCTACTTCATACGCAGTACTCTACGTCGTACCTCCTGCACCCTGGCGTGTGCACTACCCTACTTCATACGCAGTACCCTACTTCATACGCAGTACCCTACTTCGCACCTCCTGCACCCTGGCGTGTGCAGTACCCTACTTCATCCGCAGTACCCTACTTCGTACCTCCTGCACCCTGGCGTGTGCAGTACCCTACTTCAGACGCAGTACCCTACGTCGTACCTCCTGCCACCTCATACCTCCGTCGCCTGCGGAGCCTTGCCTCACCTGCCCCCTGCAGTCGCCATCCCTCGGCACTGACCTGACTTACGGCTACAATATTAGTTTCATTAATCTACTGATTAATTTTAGATTCGTTCCATTTTTTGTTAATGATTTATTTTAGACACGTTCCATTTTTGTTAATGATTCATTTTAGATGCGTTACATTTCTTGTTAATGATTGAAGTGCAGCCTCAAGTCCCGAGGATCCCTGTCAGTTGGGAGGTTTGGTTGCGCTTCCCCAAATTATCTAGAATTCGTTGAGATCTTTCCCAGCCTTGGCCCTGACATGAAGTTCGTGCTCTGTAGTTCCTCGCTTCATTTAACTCGAGCTTATATTTTGGTTCCGTTAACAACTCAATTAGCTCACGAATGCTTCGAAAATAAACTAGAAGAAACTTTTCAAAACATTTTGTTTATTTTTTACTTTTAAAGATTTTTATCAAGATTTGGGCAACTTTTTCACTTTCTCTCATGGGCACGTGCATTAGCGGCCGTGTCTCCAAAGCAAAAACCGTCAAACTGTGCAATGCAATCTACGCAGTTTTGGCAGTCGTGACAGAAGAACATCTAAGTTTACTCACCGCATGCCACGACTGATTGCTGCTTTGATAGAGTGTCTGAAGAGACCGCCACGTGTGATGGTGCCGTTACTTCTTGCATTTTTCGAGTCCAGCTAGAACTGCGGGCGGCCGCCATGAGGTGAGACAGAAATGTTAGGTTCTCGGGGCACAATGTGAGCTAAAGCTGAAAGCCATCCATTAATTTCTTGAAGTTCCATAAATCTGAAGTTTCAAATCCTGATCCCATGCTTCCTCAATTTTGAAATGTCTTGTTGTTGCTAGAATGCTTTTTGAATGCATATCGTCCCAGTTCTGCTCATTTAGCACAAATAGTCAGACTAAGAATCCCGTACCTTCATGGAGTGGCATTGTCTAGCAAAAACATCCACGTGAGTACAAGCCCCTCAATCAATTGGAAGCTCATAAACAAGCATAAATCCACCGACCCACGCACGTGCCGACTTGCGTTTGGCCATCGACAAACGTAAAGTTCTGAGTGATGACGCGAGTGCTTGAAAAACTTCTACCTGCACCGCTGTCTGTTCTAAATGCTGGGGTTGGTGTGGCAAGTACTGTGAATAACAGCGACTAAATTTAATAGAAACGCTGCATTACCTATTTTCCATTACTCAATAATTGTTGTTTGAGGAGAATTGGTTGCTTTCTACATTCCGCCCCTACATCGAGCAGTTCCCTCACATCACGAATTAGCGGTCCCAATTGCGCTTATTATATCTCAAGGCTCAGGTGAATCATGAAGTCGCAACAGCGGTCCAACATTGCTGACGAAATTAGCTTGGCTCCCAGCTGTCGTTGGTTTGCCACGAAACGGAGCTAATCAGGCTTTAGGAAGTCCTAGGAGACGCAGTGACATATTTTCTGTCAAATAAGTGTTTGGAAAATTGCAGTTTTCATGATTATTTTCGATGCGACAGAAAATAGAAGTAAAGTCGGGCTAGTTTGGGCCCGACGTGGGCAAACATCATCAGGCCAACAAATTTATCGAATTCAATTTAGTACTCACAAATTTTTGGGGTATATCAACAGAGTCGGGGTCTTTATTTTATCCCTGGAACTAAAGAGTTGCACAAGATAAGGCTTCTCCACTCAGTTTTTATTCCTTGTCGACCCTATGAAACACACGAGCGTCAAAAATTGCCATCTGTTACAAAAGACCGGCCCAGTTCGACAAACAAGCAGAACAACATTCAAAATTAAAAATGATGATTGAAACCTTCATAAAAAACGATGTTGTTCCTCTTAACGCTACACAGCTCCACTGGACAACTGAGATTTCCTTTATTAAGAACATCGGTACAACTTTGGTTTTCAAGGCTATATGCGCCCTACTCTTGTTTATTTCAACCCTTTCAACCGTTTTTTCTTAAGAGTTCGCATAAATTTTTCTTATGCTAGGTAGCTCACCTGTTGTACACAAAAAGCAGAAGCAAAGTAGTGGTGACAAGAGCCAGGTTTCGAAGGAAGCCCCCTAACTTCTTCGTCGTTGAAAGCGAGAACATTTCACAGTAAATAAAAAGAGACGCAATCGCCGAAAATAAAATTCTGAGGGCAATTGCACACACGATGTGACTTGTTTCTTCTGAATATCTGAGAAAAACCCAAATGAAATGCAATTCCAAAACCACTATGTACTAGGCAATTATCGAATCAAGCTCAATCTATCATTGAAGATTTGTCAATGTCGTCAATTTTTCCATCGCTTTTATTGCAATTTTAGTTTGCTGCTCTCTACCCGATCAAAACATTGTTAAGTTCGACGGTCTCCTCTAAGCCTAATTTGCACGCAGAGAAACCTTGACACACAGCGATGTGTCACCATGACACACTGCAGTGAATCACCATCACACCGTTACAGACCGGCCCAGAACAAAAAGAGCTACCGTTGCCGAGTGTTTCCTTCCTTGTCTATGTCTTTCATGTCAGAACTGAATTTAGGAGTGGTGATAATTGAATTTATGTTATTTTTTTTACAAAAGTGTCATACTCGTAGGCACATATAATGGAAAAATTAGAATATTGAAATATCTTGAACCCCATGATTTATTTAAGGAAATATTTGACTCTTTAAGAAGTATGAGATATTGATTTCAGTACATATCACAAAGAAATCAACACCGTTTGTACTTCTCGCTCTTCTGATTAACCTAAAAATAATGTAAAATGTACATCAATGTTCTCATTCGGTGGATCATTAAACATTTTTATTTGGTAAAGAAGAGAACGCTAGAAAAGAGTTGGCAGAAGCACGAGAAAAAGTTGTTCCAGCATTATTGTGAAATTTTTCGCGAGCAAGTTTGAGTCGTGGGGCTATTGGTGAAATGTGAAATACTAATTGAACCTTTAAAGGTACGATTCGTTTAGTCGTCCTTACTCGTAAGAAGTACATCTATCTTCCAATTTCGTGTCAATGATGATGATAGATAGTGATTTCATTCCCTTATCAATATTTTTGCCATTTTTATTTTCTAATATCTGAGTAGATATTTTTCTTAAGCATACAATTTTTGGTTCACCGGCAGGTAGGAGCGTATGACAACTTCATGTTTCGTTTCTCTCGTAACTAATCTTCGCTGACGCAGCTTTGTATCGTACGTCCGACATGAGCACGGTGTTTACCCATCACCAACTGCGGCGATAAAATGCGTATTGTTTGATCCCGAATATTTCAAATGACTGATTTAGCACCAACGCCTCCCATGTAGGGGGACTGCATGTACTCAATCGTTAAATCAATGATAATTCAATTCGAAATTGCAGGAGTGTGTTTTTTTTCATGCTTTGAGCTGGAGCCTCATTCATGTTTACGTAGAACTGCAAGGCAGTTAGTTCAAAACTAATATTGAGGCTGAAATACCACACAGGGCAAAAAGCCGGGACTAAAGCTAACATGAGAAGCCGCAGTGAAGAACAATGTACTGTTGGAATATTTTTTTTTTTTAAACGCTTGGAAAGTGAGTAATGTGAATATTTCATGCTAGTTTCTCGTTGTACCATATTGTATGTGCGATAAAATTGTTCGTTATGTGTAGTGGGGTTTTTGACAAATGTTGAAGCCACAGTAAGCTTTAAACTGTCATTTAATTTTGAGCAAGCTAATAGTCATTCTTTATGGCAGAATGTTTGCATTAAAATTTTGATCTCGATAATTCATAAAATATGCTTTCACGGTTTTCCCAAAATGAATCATCTTTGTTTGTGAAGTAGTTCACATCAGTTTGATCTATTTTATTCACTATTATTTTGATGGCTTCATATATGGGAATAAAGAGGGTGAATCGATTACGTTCACGGAACTATATAAATCTTAACGATTGTATTTTCCCATTTTCTGAGTGTAATTTCCAGTGTCTTTTGCATTTAATTAAGTGGTAATTCCAAGATTATATTTAACTGGATTTATAAACTTTATTTCATACTGAACTGTGCACTAGGATAACGAATTGCTTTTGAGTTTTAGTCGATAGTCACAGTTTGTAGCATGTGGAAATTAAGAACTTGAGTGTCACATCACTTTGCTTAGTGAGTTAGGTCAAATAAAGATCAATAAGGAGTTTTTCCTAGTTTGTCATGAACGAGAAAATCGTCCCTGACCATAAATTCGTATAACGAATCGACAAGTTCACAAATCGACAATGTGTGCATCTCAAGAAATTAAGACATTTGAAGAAGCAATGATGGGTTTTGTTTCATCTTTATTGGAACAAAACTATTTTTCTTTCTTCCTTTCTTGTCCCGCTGTAGCGGATGGCCCGCATGTCCATCAACGTTAAGTTCATTTCTAGTTACCTCAGAAGGTCTTCTGAATGTTGTCACTCTCACATTCCTTGTCTGTCATCTGGTCTGATAACACTCGTTGATAATGTATTTCCTCCCCCCCCCCTGTATTCTTTTCCCCTGTATTGGCAGCTGGACACCAAGTCTTACCCAATTTTTTGCCGCCGCAGTTCCCGAAAGTGAATTAGTAAACACATGTCAAGTCACCACACGTATAAAG
>JACJUY010001308.1:118007-151886 GCA_014220935.1 Platorchestia sp. MABIK
CCCCCCCCCCCCTGTATTTTTTTCCCCCCTGTATTGGCAGCTGGACACCAAGTCTTACCCAATTATTTGCCGCCGCAGTTCCCGAAAGTGAATTAGTAAACACATGTCAAGTCACCACACGTATAAAGCGGAAAATAGTAGAGCTGTCCAGTGATTTTGCTGCATTCCACTTGTGATGTATGTCGGCGAGTAGAAGCGGTTTTGAGTAATTTTCTTTTATTCAACTATATATATAGCGCGATGGTTGCAAAAGCTCTCAGAGAAATGAAAGAACCTAATAAAAAAAAAGAACATTTCTTCTGTATGAACAAAATGAAACGCGAGCAAACAATCAGATTGAGTTCGTGCTGCTTTCCCAACCAGGGAAAGAGAAAAGTATCTTCCACACTAGCAGGAATAGACTTTTTGGTAATATGAGCGGAAATTTGGTGTTTGCGCAAAAAAAAAACTTTGATAACAACAATGCACTGAGCGCAAATTTGGTGTTTGAGCAAAAAAAAAAACTTTGATAACAACAATGCACTGAGCGGAAATTTGGTGTTTGCGCACACAGATGAAAACAGAAACTTCCCGCTCTTGTGCATTTGGATGAGATAATTTTACGGTACGACTGCACACTCTGCTGAACTCCTAAATGAGTGCATTCAAGTTTCATAGGCTGAATTATAAAATTGTACTCTTTCTTCATTGTCTTAAGATCTCTCGTGCAGATTCTGACGCATTTAAACATTTGAAAACTTCCAGTAAAAAGTTATTTTCTTTTGACGAAGTAGAATTTAGAGCAGTTAATGTCAGAAAGGACTAATATTGTGTAAATAATATTGCAAGTTAACAAATGTCAGGAAGGACATCTTCAACTTTATAACTTCATCGCTTAACTTAGCCTCATGAATTATAGCCAATAAATTTATGGCATTCAAAGCGCTCAATTTTAAGTAATACTTGGAGATATCACGCAATGCGCATTTACCTCCAGAATTAAATACTGCATTACATCAATCACCCGAAATCGCTCAAAAATCGTTCAATAATAAAGAAGAATTCAAGTGTGATGGCGACCACTTGCAGACAGGAGCCACAAAGTACAGGTATAATTAGCAGCGATCGGGCTGGCTCATAGCATGGTGAATTATGGTCACTTTTACCGGGGTAATAAGCAGGTCTTCAGGTGACAGGCGAGCGAAAAAAGAAGTTCCTCGTGTATTTGATGTACATAAGTAAGAGAACACATTTCATACAATCATAGAATTAATACAGAATACATCGGACGTATGTATTCGCCTTTCGAACTTGGCTGAGTGAAGCGTGAGTGCATCGGTGAATACCATTAGGCCAGTACCCAAATTTGCAGCAACCCTTTGTTTTATGTTTGATGCATTGTCATCATACGTTCGAAAGTCAATATTAGGATATGATGTGGTCAGCGACATGCAGTACAGTCTCTTCTTCTCAGCATGAATGCACGGAACCAACATCCGAATGGCACCGCGATCAGCACCACGTCGCAACTGGAGTAACTGAGCGGCCCGAGCGGCTTGGTTGCTCCGCACGCAGCAGTCAATAGACCAACCCGTCCATTAGACCCTCCACACAAATTATTTGCAGAAGCGATAACAGCGTGCACAAATCGTGAGCGTGATATACTCGTACATGCTTTCGCCTGAACAAAAACACCTACGAATTATTATTGGTCCTACCTGTCATGTTTCGTGACTTGTGCTTTAAAAATAGCTAGAAATGTGCATAGGGTCTAACATTGTGTTACAACCACATACTGCTGAACAAAGTAATTTCTCCCTCATATTAAGGCGACCCCTGGCAGCGATGCACGCGACCATAGTTTGCAGAGAAATAAAGTCCTCCTAAAAGTACGTAAATAATAATTTTTTGAAGCAAGTTTTTCTTGGGTTGACATTTCTAAATAGCGTTGTTATGTTCATGCATGATATAAGCTCTCCAATCAACTCAGAAACTCAGTCAATTTTTTGTCCACAAGTTTACTCAACAACAACATTGATTCAAAATTGCAAATATGTAACGAATTAAAATTAATTATGTGAGGTCTCTAGCTGGAAATAAGCATTTTTTGTTGAAATAGAATAGCTTTTATTTTGGACACTAATTTTTTGTTCACTACTGTTCTTTGTTCAGTACACATTGATTTCTTCTTCAAGTTTAATTTAGTTTCATTTAACTCTTTTCCTAATATAAACCTGCTGTGTTTACGTGCAGGTTGCGGGGCATGGCCCGTACACAGATACTCTTCTCTTCAAATCCCTGCTAAATGCTCCCGATTTTGCTCCCCTGAGATTGCCATTGTTGTGGCTTAGGAGTCTTCAATTGGTTCAAATCAATTTCGGTACACCAAGTATCAATAACGAAATTATTTTAGTAGAGGTAAAATATTGGGCAACTATGGATCATTTCCGAACCTGAAGTGCGCGCAAAATTTTTCAGAAACATCTGGGCTCATTCCGCCTCTCTAATCTATTTTTGCACTGCTCTACTGGCAGCCGAACGCGGAAACTCTTTTCTGTGTAATGAGAACTTGCTGGAAAATCATGAAACTGTAAAACCATTTTGCAACTGTTTTTATGGCAGTTCTCCTTGTCGTTGGTGTATTTGTTTACACTATTTTTAGACGTCATTGAAAATATCAGTAAATCACAGAACATGCGATGACCATCAGAATATATGTATGACATTTATTCAGCACTCTCTCAAAAGATTAATTTGCATCTATACATTTCTAGCTCCATTAACTTTGAGAGAGAACAGTATTTTGAGTTACTTGCCCTGTACTCAGAGAATTAGTTCCCTCCAATGATGCGTTCACCGGCATCAAACTTTATGTCGTGCTAGGCAACACATTCACTATTGGTTCAATCTTACGGAATATAGGCAAAATTTCTTGGGGTCTCCGTTCTGGTCTTGTCTTTAAATACAGTTGTGCACAGTGTGCATCTGTGTATGTCGGCTCAACAACCTGTACATTACGCGTCAGGCAGGCGGAACACGTCGGAATTAGTTCTAGAACTGGATCTCGGCTCTGTCACCCGCCCAAAAGTGCAAACTCTTGAGCTCAAAAAATAATTACAGACTGACCAGAAATGCAATAGTTTAGCTTGATGAGGTTCACAATTCCACTAAAGTTTGATAATGTTCTAAGTTTGGTGAAAATTTTGGCTATTGCCTCAACGGCATCGTTCATAATGAGATCACCGGCACGAACGAGCTCAATAGCATTAACAGCAATGAAAAATTTCCATCGAGAGGAGTTGTAAGTCTAACTCCTGAATTTGCTGAATAAGCAAATCATTGTCTCCCCTCGAAAAGGCATTTTTCATAAGGAGCTGCTATTCTATTTATTAATGTATGGACCTGAGTGCAACCAAGTGATCCAAAGTTGACGATAGGAAAACAAAATGTCATTTGGAATAACATACAAAAATGCATTGACTGGCGTAATGACCAAAGAGTTCTCTCCATAAAAACATTCGCTCAGTAAAATGCATGAGGCGCGTCGTAAGGCACTTCCGTAACATTCTTGCCATTTATTTTATGTGGAGATATGAGCAGAAGGGAAAAATTTCCTTTTGATCAGGTACTTTTACGTTTTGCACTTTCCGTTTGATCAGAATTATCAATTGTGATAATCTCGTGCGATATTTGCGGTCAGCGCGACCGAACAATTCATTTTTCGCTGCCGAGAAACACGACGAGTTTGCCAGGCCTTTGATGCGTCGACTGATGGCGGCCGATCCGCCCTCGATCAGCCAATTAGTGAAATTTGACTAAGCAGAGCATTTCTAAATTTTATTTGATTCCACATCAAAGGCACATTTTCGAAGCCAGGCTCAAATCTCAATTCAAAAGAACACGGTTAATGATGAAGCCATCATCGTAATGACATCTTTTAAGAATGTGTCGGTGCTCAGGGCTTAATTTGGGGGATGTTTAGGAGGTATTTTCGGGTGTGTTTGAGGGGGTTAGAAGCCTCGTATAAGGTTCCCGCTTTCATTACGGGATGTAGGAAGGGTTTGGGAACATTTTCACGCAAAAATCTCAATTTTAATTTCTAGACCCAAAAGAACCCCCCATCCGGTCTCCTTGAATAAAGCCTTTAATTTATTCTAACATGTGTCGGAGGTTCTGAAGTTTGGTTCTCTGCCGAATCAGAACTTCTTTAAAAAGCTCTTTCACTGTAAAAATATTTTCTTTGAGAATATTGCAAAGCAGATCGATATCAATATCTTTTAGACATTTTAGACGGACTGAAAAATTATTCGCAGAACACAATACGATACAAAATATTGCAACCTATATTGCATTTGATCTAAATCTAAAAAACATTGCAGACGTATTCAACCATACAGTTATTACGTGATTATACTCAAATATAATGTTGAAGGAACCAAATAATCGATTCGAATAGCTACTCTACTATGGAATTATCATTCGGTAGTTCCATATATCATTTGGTAGTTCCATATATCATTTGGTAGTTCCATATATCATTCGGTAGTTCCATATATCATTCGGTAGTTCCATATATCATTCGGTAGTTCCATATATCATTCGGTAGTTCCATATATCATTCGGTAGTTCCATATATCATTCGGTAGTTCCATATATCATTCGGTAGTTCCACATATCATTCGGTAGTTCCATATATCATTTGGTAGTTCCATATATCATTCGATAGTTCCATATATCATTTGGTAGTTCCATATATCATTTGGTAGTTCCATATATCATTCGGTAGTTCCATATATCATTTGGTAGTTCCATATATCATTCGATAGTTCCATGTATCATTTGGTAGTTCCATATATCATTTGGTAGTTCCATATATCATTCGGTAGTTCCATATATCATTTGGTAGTTCCATATATCATTCGGTAGTTCCATATATCATTTGGTAGTTCCATAACATGAGTCAATGGAATGTAATATTCACCTGTGCGCCCTTGACTCACCAGCCCAGCCGTAGTGATGAACTCGATGTTTGGCGCGCATGCTGGTTGTTGCCATGCGTACCGATTGTTGCCATACGTACCGATTGTTGCCATACGTACCGATTGTTGCCATACGTACCGATTGTTACCAAGCTCACGCACACAGTACACGCACTCCTAAATGCTTACATGTGCACGCACACACATGAGCACACACACACACACGTGTCCAGAAGTACACACACGTGCGGACACACGCTCATGTACGCTGGAACACGTGTCTGTTTGCCATACTTTTATTTGTTTGTCTTATATATCGGAGAGTATATATTTGCACGAGTGTATGTATATGTTTTGGTGAGGGCATACAAGAATGAACGCGTTAACGATTGCAAGCACCGACATTCCTGCACGTCTGTGCAATGCACTTGACATGCAAGAATCGCATAGCCTCACATCAAACAAAGAAGTAAGCGTCGTGAATGCTCTCTCAGATTTTATTTTCACTAACAAATATTTGCCTGTAAGCATCTTCCAGTCTCATAATAATCTACACAAATTCAATATTGCCACGTTCAAAAATCAAAGATGCGTAAAAACAAGCGGCACTTATCTCGCCAAAATGTTAATTAAGGCACAAATGGACGACTGTCACTAACTTGGCTGCCAGCAGAACTCGCTCGCTCAGACACCAGAACACGAAAGTGACGGACCTGCGTCGCCACGACCGGTTCTGTGCATGAGGCAGCTTTTGGGCGCACTTTCATTTCACGCTGACAATAATTTTCGGCGCCTCTGATGTATATCTCGGGAATTCACTTTGACTCTCTCAGGTGTGCCATGCAGCCCAAAATTCATGCCATGCAGCCCAAATAACTCTCCCCTATCATTTCTGCATTACATGAATAACAAAATCGCTAGTAAATCGTTCAATAAAAATGTAAACGCGATATAAATATAAACGTCTGATGTACTCTGTATAAATTTTATGGGCTGAATAAAATGTGTTCTCTAACTTATTTACATCAAATACACGATGGAGTTCTTTTTACGCTCGCCTTGCATCCGAAGACTTATTAGTTTTTTACCCTGCTAAAAGTGACCATAATTCACCATGCTATGAGCCAGCCCGATCGCTGCTAATTATACCTGTACATGTGGCTCCCGTCTACACGTGGTCGCCATCACACTAGTCGTTTATTTTATTGAACATTTTTTTAACGATTTTACATGATTCATGCAATGCAGGTGTGCAGTGTTGCAGTGCAATTTGAGCGCTGCTGTTGGTTCGTTGCGATGACGTCGGCATTGCCACACGGCCGCCGCAAAAAGACCGTCGTAGCCAAGTGGTTAAAGAACGCACCCTTCCGTGAAGGCATCGAGGGTTCGAATCCCGGCGCTGTGTGGCGACTTTCTCTGTTGGGTATAGGGGAAAAATTCGAAGTACAATACCCTACTCTACCCAGGTGTCTGAAACGGGAACCGGCTTGACCGGGGGAAAACATCATGGCGTCCTGGTGTTAGTTATAAGGCATTTGAGAAACCAAAGTAAAAGGAGATATGTATCAGGGTTGATTGAAAATAAAGCATCCTTAGATGCAGATGTTTGTTTCTACCGTGGCATTAAGTGTCGCGGAGACCAGCGCTGTGGGGACGAGTACCGCACTCATCGGACCTGATGCCGGCAGCGATTTTGAAATGAAAGTGTAGAGTGGATATTTCTCTTTCTTTTGATGGAAATGAGGTTAACTTGCACGGATTGTCATTATTCGTGATTGATTACACAGAAATTCGTTGAGAACAAAATTTTTTGTGGTCATTAAATAATTTAGTATTAACATTCCAGAAAGAAGCTTTTTAACCCTCATAAAAATGAGTAAAATGCCAGTTATTTTATATATCTTAACCGTATCCCTTTATTTTTCTTGCACATTGAACTGTTTAGTTCGTTGTAATATTGTAATGATGTAATGCACGTTATGTCCGTATCTAGACAACGTTCACGAATTTCCCCTTTATTTAGAGGCTCAGCAACTACATGCACGCATGTTCTATTTGAAATTAAGTTGAACCAGTCTTGCCTAGCTCGATGAAAGAGCAATTTTAATATGAATGAGTCACTGGTACAATATGGCACAGTCTTCAAATTAGCTTCTCCTCCCAAAGCCTCATCACCAGGATGAGCTCTCTGTACAATGACAAACTTTCATCGTTGCTTCAAAGGTGCAGAAATAGAACGAATGAGGAGGCCGGCTTTGTTGACAATCTCTTTCCCCTACAAAATGTTCTACCGACGTGGGAAGGAAGATGAGAATTTCATTTCGATGTCTAGCGGCAACACGCCCACTTCTTCATTATAATAAAAGAATCACAGACAAATATTTTTTGTACTTCTCTTCCGTTAAGTCATTTTAACCCTTTGGGTACTGACGGTTACTCTAGGGCCGAGATCGCTAGTGCTTCCAGTTCAGGGCATCTCACGTAACTTTAAAGTGATTCAACTAGTGAGGGAATATTTTGAAATAAATAGCAAAATTAGGGAAATTAATATTATTCATGGAACTATTTTTTTGATATTCCAGAAGCCTGCTCGCGTAAATTACAATTGATTATCTCTAAGTTCACGCCGCTGGGTCCGTGCAACATTTTCAGTAACCTTTCTATTTAATTTGAGCAAGTTTTTTCTGATCTTTGTTCTTTTTCTGACAAGCTTGGGCAGAAACCTACAAATGATTACTTCGAAAATTCAAAAACTTCATTTTCAATATCGGAAATTTTTCTCGCCAAGCATGGAGCTTTAAAGATTCACAATTTTTAAAATGAAAATGAAGAAGTAGGCGTTTGCTTCAGCGAAAACCCCCACACTAGAGAATTTCACTGATATTTCAGGGTATTGATAACTTTTCCCCAGGAATTTTTTCTTAAGCTATTTGAATTTTTGTACTCAAAAGTTTAGAGTACAAGTCATCGTTAAAAAACTCATTTCTCAAAAAAGGAGGTGAAGAGGTTGACTTGAGAAACCATTCAATTTTTTACTCTTCATGTAGTAAAATTCTAGATTTTAATTCAAAAAACAATCAAGGAACTCAGAAGAGATTTAAATTCTTAGAATTTTTTCAGATATATCATGGCGTTCAATAATTGATTTACCAGACAGAATCATGACATAAATCAAAATGTCAGAAACACAAACGCAAAAATCTGCATGTATCTCAAGCTAGACGACGCGTCCTTTCCCAAGCACATGCTAGGGATGTCAAGTAGAAGACAATCGCAGCCGCCACTTCAAAACTCATCGCTCCACTCATTGCACGCTCCTCCGAACTTTCCCGCTATTTCTATCAGCTTAACAGCTGATTGCAACTCTATGCGCACAACATGATACTGCACACTTTAATACTACCCGAGAACGTGCTGCATCAAATGAAATTATCACGTCATCAGGGTGGCTTTTTAATAGCAATTTCCAATCTTTTTCTGAAGTGCACCAATTCACATTCCTTTTGAAAATAAATGAGATGGGCGAGAAACAAGTCTACGTAACCAAAAAAGAACGATAATTATTCAAAATACATCATAGCAAAAGAAAGCTATCCATGAAAAAATAGAAAACATGTGCATACATATATATATATTTATACATGTTGGTTGCAGCAAACTAGATATAGCAATGAGGAAAAAACGTATGGTTGATGAAAGAGCATACTTCATGATTGATTTTAAGATAAGAATGCAGAAAGGGTTCAATCCGATTTCGAAAATTAACGAGTGATGCTGTGACGATACGACGAAAAGATATACATCGGAACTGCAGTCCAGACTCACAACAAAAATGATGCCAAATCACTGGAATGTCAGCATTAAAAAATAAGAAATACGCCTTTAACATTTCTTAATATACCATATTTTTACCCAGCACCCTGACGGTCTGCCTGAAAAATATTATTTCACTAACAGGATAGAATGCAGGAGAACTTAGCTTCATTTTACGCACATACCATGGTGGCTGCGTCATTTTAAAAGTTATAATAAAATTATAATTATAATTATAACCCTCTAATTACTTCTTGAACTGGAGTGTTATTCAGGAACCGAATCAACAAAACGCATCACAAAGTAGCTGTGAAACAAACAATCTGAAATATTGAGAAACTGACATGATTCAGAATTTGGCCATGAATGCCAAGCATTTTGTATTTCTAGGCGTGAACAATAGTTCTAAAGTCAAGATATTCTTTTGCTGAAAATAAATGAATTGCAAACACTAGGTTCTTTTCTCATGCAAAACATTCTGGTTCCGTCAAAATATTCCTCAAAATATTCATCATGACTTTTGACGCAGTTGTGAAACTGGGATTTCGAAAGTTTTACATTGGAAAAAAGGAATTTATGAGATGTATATAAAAATTTCTGGCGAAATAAATAGTTTTTCACGATGTACAACCGAATATTGAAGTTGTCAAAGAGTTTCATTGACTTCGGAAACCGTGACAGAAAAAGACAAAAATAATCGAAAGGGTATAGTGATTTATGAGGTGTTTATAAGAATTTCTGGCCGAGTAAGTACTTTTTTCTGATGTACAACCGAGTATTGAAGTTGTCAAAGAGTTTCATTGATTTTGGCGACCATGACTGAAAAAGTAAAAAAATATAGCAAGGGTATATATACCCTTACGTTTTTTGCCAGAAATTTCACGAAATAGAAATGTTCGAAATTCTTTGATTTCTGGTCGTGCGATACGAAAACATCAAGTCTGATCCCGTGAGGTTGGTGCGGCAAATTCTGAGTTTCCTGAAGATATCGCCTGATGAAGGCCGACTCGAGTGTCTCGCCAAATACGTCGAGGGCAAGGTCAACCGCGGCCAGCCAGAGGTAACGAACTACACATGATAAGTTTCGTTATTTCGTTTCCATAAGTTCGTCGCTTTTTATGAAGACGTCTGGGGTCTCTGTGTTTCTAACTACACACGTGCGTGTAGTTGAAAGTAAATATAGAGTGAAGTAAACTTATGAACATGTTTTTATACATGGAGTAAATAATAAGACGCACGCATGATAAATCACAGAACGAGTGAGAAAGTGTTTTCGCTATTGTGACCCTACGGTCACCTTCACATGTAATACGTGTATTACATGAGAAACGTTTTCCTTTAATTACTTGCATTTTCCAATTTTCCTTTTCTTCCACAATATTGTGAATACCATCATCACTTAAATTACTACCGTGGTATAACTACCACCATCACACTACCGTGATATAATTACTACCACCACACTACCGTGATATAATTACTACCATCACACTACCGTGGTATAATTACTACCATCACACTACCGTGGTATAATTACTACCACCACACTACCGTGATATAATTACTACCATCACACTACCGTGGTATAATTACTACCATCACACTACCGTGGTATAATTACTACCATCACACTACCGTGGTATAATTACTACCATCACACTATCGTGGTATAACTACTACCATCACACTACCGTGGTATAATTACTACCATCACACTACCGTGGTATATCTCCTACCATCACACTACCGTGGTATAATTACAACCATCACACTACCGTGGTATAACTATTATCATCACACTACCGTGGTATAATTACTACCATCACACTACCGTGGTATAATTACTACCATCACACTACCGTGGTATAATTACTACCATCACACTACCGTGGTATATCTCCTAACATCACACTACCGTGGTATAATTACAACCATCACACTACCGTGATATAATTACTACCATCACACTACCGTGGTATAATTACTACCATCACACTACCGTGGTATAATTACAACCATCACACTACCGTGATATAACTATTATCATCACACTACCGTGGTATAATTACTACCATCACACTACCGTGGTATAATTACTACCATCACACTACCGTGGTATAATTACTACCATCACACTACCGTGGTATAATTACAACCATCACACTACCGTGATATAACTACTACCATCACACTACCGTGGTATAACTACTACCATCACACTACCGTGGTATAATTACTACCATCACACTACCGTGGTATAATTACTACCATCACACTACCGTGGTAAAATTACTACCATCACACTACCGTGGTATAACGTTTGTACAACTGCCCATGATTTAGCGCTTTCAGTTTCACCATTTTTCCATCCTGGCTCATTCCATGTGATGAGTTACATATATATACTAAGAACATTTTATGTTCGCGCACATTGTAAATGAGGAAGGGATTCAGAAACGAAAATCACCACTTACGAATATTAAATATTGTACACGAGTAAATGGAAAAGATCCTTCTCCACTTCAAAATTGGTTTCTGTCAGGTGTGCATAATACTTTGATTAATTTTTTTCGTTCAGAAACACATCGATCACACTACCTTCCAAAGGGCACCCAATCGCTTAACTTTGTGGCCTGCTTCTGAAATTTCATGGCTGAATTTTACTCTTACGCACAAGACTATAATTTTTTATTATAATTGTATCTTGGGTTTTCCCAGCCGCTGCCTCCATATTCGGCCAAGCAAAAGAAACTTTTCCGGTGTGCGACACTGCGCGTGTCGGACTTGAAGGAGAGAGGCTTGGCGCCGCTTCCCTACGTGTGATCACCAGTGAGAATTTCCGCACTCCTGCGAAAGCGGCGTGGAACAAAACGGTCTGAAATTTTTACTTCAAATAGTTGAGCTAGCTGCGCTACTTAGCAAGTTGATTTACGATCACCGCGGAATCACTCGAATGACAGAAAATATTTGAATCAATGCATCGCTGGACTTCGAATATTTTTTATTCTTTTACAGAATAAAATTCAATGTACTCCGCTCTCTAACCTGAGTAGGAAGAATGCTTTCTCGTCAACAAAATATTTTAAGACTGAATCATTTTCAATTCACGCTCTTCCAGCTGGAATACAATGTATAGCAGAACAGCTGGGGTTCCACTCATGCGTCAAATTGGCTTTGATTCGATTTTTTAGGCAGCGCTACTCGTGCAAATTTGACCTTAGTTGCACCTTGGAGAGAAAAATTCCAGTCCTTAAGATTGATAGTTCATTCAGTACAAAAGATGCCTAACTAAAATCGCCTACCAGGGAACAAAAGAAATGCGTCGAATACTTTCACTCAAATTTCGGGCACTTTAGCTGGATGGACTTACGAGCTCTCACAGCAGCTCGTCGTATAAGGGTACAGGAAATACAATCTTGGGAAGTATTGGTAAAATTTTAGGAACGAATTGTAGCCACAAAAAAACATCTCACCATCTTGGTAAAGCATAATTTGTGCGAGTAACATACGATGAAGAAATTTCGGCTCTGTACATTCGTGGAAAAGTGCCAAATCATGATTAAGATTATCAACCTGCAATAGTCGTCACTACCAAAAAAACTATTGCATCAACCTTGTCATGAGTGTTGCTTTGATTAATCGTTCTATGTTTATTCTCCGAACTGTTGCTAAAAATTCAGAGCTCTGCAGTATCTTAGGTATGGTGCTAGCGTGGCTCGTATTCATACGAGTATTTAGGTGTACATTCATCATTCTTTCCGTGCAAAACAGGTTGCAGAATTTCGTATGAAATCAGGAGCAAATAGCGACAAGTGTTGTGATATAAGCTTGCTCATTCACAGTGATTGCTATGTCAGCAAAGGCATTCCATGAACTGGCATTATCGCTACGAGTTGCCTAAACATCAATGCTGGAGAGTGGAAGGCTACAAAAACACACCGAAGCTAACGATGCCCATCTAAATAAAAAAATTACTTGGTATATGCTTTGACATCGTTCACAACATATTCATACATTTTCATTCAAAAGTTGATATTATGTTGAGCATTACTATGAGTACTTTCACTAATAAAAAATGCAAACAGCGTGACCGTGGAAGTAATAGAGTCAATCAAGAAATTAACTTTGAATTCAGGCTTAACTAAATTTGTACAAGCTTTCGATTATTTAGTTAATAAGCCAAATAATTTAATCGGCGTTCTTGAACTCCTGAATATCTCCGTCGACAGCGTCAGGCCATGAGCAAATGACGTCACATCTTCAGCTCCATCTTACGTCTCGCTTAGCGCAGTATCCACCGAGTTGATTTTTCAAGCTATTTTCTGCCAGAAAATCTATTCAATGAATTGCTTTGGAGGGAAAAAATTTAACGAACGCATACATGCATCCAGTCTTGAGTTGGGATAAACATTCGCTGTACGAGTTAGATATTTCAGTTGCTACTTTGTTCAGTTGAGACCGATTCAGCACTTCGCCAGGCACAGCAGGTCTCCAGTCGCGATGAAGACGTGATTTGAAATGACTCAATTGCTATTTGTTGGCTGAGTCGCTACTGCAAATATTAGTGATAAAATGTGTGCCGTGATCTTTATGTGAGCAAAAAATTGATATTCAATATTTCATTAGAGAACAAATAAGGAGCAGACCAAAAAAGTGTTCAAATAATAAAACAGACCTTCAATGTGTTATGGACCCATAAATGTTTTCAGTCATAGAGCGTGATTCTGCTTCAAGTGATATTACAAAGAATGAAAGACACCGACAGCAGGCAACCTGCACTGGCCTGCTAACTGTTCTCGAGTTCGTTAAAACCCTGGCAATGTTTTTTCTAGTCTCTCGTCCCTGAGAACTTTGAGGGCTAGATGATTTTCGTCTATCTTTCTCATGTTAATCGTCTAATGCGAACTCATTTCGAAAAGCTATTTCGTCTGCGCTTGTTTGATTGACTGAAGATAAAAGTTCGACAAAGTTTCTGGGTGCTACAGTCGCATCCTTCATCTCGTCTGTGATTACTTTTTTCGTACACAGCATCTTAAATCATCTGCGTATTTTTTCACACGCGTCTGACTGAAAGTCCTACGATGATTCTCGAAAATGATTCTCGAAAATATATACGATGATTCTCGAAATTGATCCTCGAAAATGATTCTCGAAAATATGTACGATGATTCTCGAAATTGATCCTCGAAAATGATTCTCGAAAATATATACGATGATTCTCGAAAATGATTCTCGAAAATGATTCTCGAAAATATATACGATGATTCTCGAAAATGATTCTCGAAAATATATACGATGATTCTCGAAATTGATTCTCGAAAATGATTCTCGAAAATATATACGATGATTCTCGAAATTGATTCTCGAAAATGATTCTCGAAAATATATACGATGATTCTCGAAATTGATCCTCGAAAATGATTCTCGAAAATATGTACGATGATTCTCGAAATTGATTCTCGAAAATGATTCTCGAAAATATGTACGATGATTCTCGAAATTGATTCTCGAAAATGATTCTCGAAAATATATACGATGATTCTCGAAAATGATTCTCGAAAATATATCCGATGATTCTCGAAAATACAACTGTTATAATTTTTTTTTTCGTTACCCTCTTTACAACTCGATTACGAGATTACAACCGTTCACTAAAATCTCTTTGGTAATAACTTTTGTCACATTTTTCAGGAACTTTAAAGGTCAGTAGAAAACAATGCTTCGGAAAACACCTGGTGCATGAATAATATTTTCAATGATAATAAAGCATCCATTGCTTCTGCAGAAAATTAATTAATGAGCTTTATATTGTTTTATTAGAATTTTGCTTCTTATGATCCTAAAGTTATCCAAAATCCAATACATATGGCCCTCTTAAAAAAGTGTAGATGCTGCTTGATCATATAATGAGTGTGTTCTGATCCAACTTCAATATCACTGCCGGTTTTGCCTCATAATGAAAAAAATTTTCCCTTCGACATAGCTGGAATATTATTTGGACTCGTATTGGACACGGTAGAGGAAACAACGTAAAGTCATTTCTATGGAGAAAAATACACCTTCTCTTGTTCGGCTAGCCAATAGAACGGCTTTATTTCAAACAAACTTTATGACGTCACGATCGCGACACGTCGTTAGACCAATGGTGATGCCAGATTTGGTGCTCGCAGTGTTGCCTGATGCAATATGAGCGCTGCTATTGATTCGTTGCCATGAGGTCAGCATTGCCACACGGTCAACATTTAGTTTGACCCTACCTAGTATCTCCTCCCGTGGTATCGTATCTGCCTGCCGGCGCCCGTGCAGTTGCCCGCAGTTTACCGTGTGCGCGTCGAGGCAGCGCACGCTCTCACTCACTCTCCGTCGGCAGTGCGCTGTGGAAATGGGTGCACTTTGTCAGATAACTGTGAACATTTAGAAAAAAAGAAACAGCGTTTATTTCCAGAAAAGTTTATACATCGAATTTTCAAAATTTCTGAATACTGTATAAAGGTCCTTAATTGATAGACAGGCCATACGAAGTGTACGAATAGTCAGGCAATTGAGAATAGCTAAGAAAAAATAAGTCCACACACAAGCACAAGGTGAAATTCTTCGAGTAACTGAAACTTTGACATGTTTGTGGATTGGTAGTTTGGAGCGTCACTTAAATGAAGTACTCAAGAGCGGTCGATGTGCAGCAGATAGGAGACTACGCTGTGGTGCTCTACTTCATGACATCTTTTAAAAATGAAAAGAAATAATAGAGGCCATAGAGCAGACCCTTGGCGGACTCTATGGGCCACGTTCTTCTGCTCAGAAATTGAGTCGCTAATTCCTACACATTGCTTACGGTGCGAGAGGTAGAATTATAACCATTTGGGAGGAAAATCTCACATGCGATAGACTTAGAAAAAATCTATTGCTCAGATAAAATATATCGTTGAGACCTAACAACTAAGTGCTTTTTTAATGTTATGGAAAGTGAAGAGGTTTTAGTTTCCCTCATCAACGTTTGGAGAGAGAAATTTTAGATGATTCAGAATGACTTGAGTCGCTGATTTTTGGGATTGAAAACCGAGTTACTTGTTACGAATAAAAGAAATGCGCACTTGAAAGAATGGGCTTTATTACACTCTATTTTTATGGAAATCTCACCAATGATCGACTATGTAGAAATTGATGTACAGATGCTAATGCAACTTTTGTTATCACTTTTAAAGTTCAAAGTTACGTCAATAACTTTTAATGAATAAGGAAAGATGCCGAAAGAGAAAAATTTGTTTATATTGTCAGAAAAAGAGGTAAAATAAGAGGAGCAATATAGTTAAGAACATAACCTAAAAATGTTTTTGTCCCCACGACTTGTTCTGCATTGCTTCAATGCTATTGGAACCGTCAGGAGCATTTACTCCACGGAGAAAAGCAGAAAAATTGATTTGAGGTCAAATCCGGCAGAAGGTGTAAATTGTTAGTGAAATTATTTTTATATTTTCAGCCCCATTCTCACCTGCATTAACAATGTAGTTATTGAATATATACACCTGCGATGTATTTCTCATTGTGATAGTATATAGTATCAAGAAATAATTTTGTTTTGTTTCTCAAGTTATTTCTCGGTCCATGAACAGAATTTAAGAGTCCCCGTATCTTTTTCGTAACAATTTTGAACTGGGAGAAATTTTCAGTAAACAGGTTTTTTCGAAGCTCTAATTTGGCTCGTGACAGAATTTCTGAGTCTTCGTAATATTCAAGACGAATTTCTATTACACGGTGTAAAATCACGTCAGCCTGCTATTTTATCACGTAACCAACAATTTACTGGTTACCGATGGCTCATGCATGTGAGTCAAAAATATTTTTCAGTGTGAACTTGATTCTATCATTTTTCTTTCTAGGTCCTGGAATCACGCAGGAATTTTACATGAATTTCAAGCAATTTTTTTATATCTGTACATGAACACAGACTTCTGTTTCGCAGTAGCGGTAAAGCAAAAGAGAATCAACAGCACATAAATCTCTTGCATCAAAGTCTGCACCTGACTGGGTCAGTTATTACTTTACCAAGATATTTCTGATTACCGTTCGAAAAATAACTACAAGCTATGAATTTTCAACATGTTGTCCATCAATGACATCTTCACAAAAATAAAGAGAGAGCAAATTTGCAAGGAAATGACTAATCAAATTGTGAGTGACACCCAATCATCCTTTATACGAGTGATAAGGTTTCCTTCAAATATCGTTGTCGTATACTGACTTCATTCCGTATCTACTCATGACTGTTAGCGATTAGCGACAGAATTATTGAGTGAAGCTCCAATTCAGAAATTATTCCATAATTATTTTCTTAAATAAAATGCTCCAGACCATTCGCAGCCTTCAGAGAATCTTTGTTCTTCCCGTGACAGCGTTCGTATTGATCATGATGTACAGGTGGGTGTCTCTATGTTCTGATCATGGTGTACAGGTGGGTGTCTCTATGTTCTGATCATGGTGTACAGGTGGGTGTCTCTATGTTCTGATCATGGTGTACAGGTGGGTGTCTCTATGTTCTGATCATGGTGTACAGGTGGGTGTCTCTATGTTCTGATCCTGGTATACAAAGGGGGGTGGGTGCCGCTCTCGTCCCTGCTCGCTGGTCGAAGGCTTATCTATGACATGAAAGATCGCGATGATAATTCTACGCTTTAACTAACGCACTTAGCTTGTCGGAAATGGCAATCTATAATCCTTATGATACTCGTAAATCATTTATTCACTGTAATGATCGCATGAAAATACATTGCTTTTCCGTAGCTGAACAAATATAGAGCGAACGATTAACAGTGCAGTCGAGCATGATTGTATTCGTAGAAACCTTCACCAAAGCGTGTAACGTACTGCCATCACTGAACATCATCTTCTGTCTCTGCTCTAATGTTAAACTCGCACACTCCTCTGAAATATTTTATCGTTGTCTTCAACCTCAGGTTGACCAGGAGCTTCTTAGCAGCAGGTGGCGCAGGCATTTGAAGTTTACCATTGGCGTTGTTAGATTCGTTCGTTCTCAGCGACTATTTCAAGTAGGCAAATGCGTTTTCTTGAGGCGGCTTGGTGTGATAGCTATAGTTCAGATTTCAATTCTCGTTTAAGAATATTGGCAGTGCAAAAGTAATCTTCTTGGCAGCATAAAAGTAATCTTGGCAGCGTAAGAGTAATCTTGGCAGCGTAAAAGTAATCTTGGCAGCGTAAAAGTAATCTTGTTCAGCAGAGCCAGGCTTTCTTGTTTGTGCGGCTGCGGAGAAAGCGCGGAGGCTGCTTTTTTCAGGTTATAAAAAATGGATGTTTATTCCGATCAAGCCTGATACACATCATCTTGTACAATGGTTTTTCAAATGCCTTATAACTAACACCAGAATGCAATGACGGTTACCCCCTGTCAAGCCGGTACCCATTTCCGACACCTGGGTAGAGTGGGGAATTGTGGCTGAGTTTTCCCTACGGGGAGACTCACCGGGCGGCGGTCATGATATAAACGGTCATGATGGTCATTTGTAAGTGTGCGACCTCAACCATCACTGTTATCACGTCCTTGTTGTAAGGGGCTGGGTGTTCGAATCTTTTTTTGTATTGTAAGCTGAGTTCGATCAATTCTGATGCCAGTGAAGCGAGTAATGAGGAGTCAAATATGAGGAAGTGCCCAGCAGGGCGTAGAGTAGCAGAACACTGAGACCACGTCCCTCTTCAAACAGTTTAACCCTTTACCGTGAGCATTTTTGTACTCCTATTGCCGTTACCATAACCACCTTCACTAGACTGGAGATGCCATCAGGTTGTTTCCAATGTCAAAATGAGAAAGGAACTGCTACTCGCCAGTGAACTTCAAAGAACACATTAGGGAACAAATTTAGCTACAAATACAATATATTACTGCTACTTTCGAAAGGGGACCGTATGAGCCTCTGAGGCGTTAATTAAGGGTTTAGAGCCGCTCATGAGTGCCGCGTTGTGAACAATAGAGAGAGCAAGGTTCTATAGCTCACTGCATCATCAGCTCTTTATACTTTAGGACAACTGACCCTT
Organism: Platorchestia sp. MABIK; assembly: GCA_014220935.1. Classification (NCBI taxonomy): domain Eukaryota; kingdom Metazoa; phylum Arthropoda; class Malacostraca; order Amphipoda; family Talitridae; genus Platorchestia; species Platorchestia sp. MABIK. The sequence goes on from JACJUY010001308.1 coordinate 136,823, forward strand.
TACGATCTCTTGACAAAGCATTTTCCCGCAGTATTCATCGGGCGGAAATTGTAAAAGAAGATCCTTCTGAAGAGTTTCCAGAAAAGCATCGGGCCGTAAAACACTGTAAGTAAATGTAATTGTTACATATATTCTTATTATTTATTTTTATTAGATTTGATAGGCTGTTCTGTTTGACGCCAATAGTTAGATAATTATTGAGGCTGGTCCTTCTTGGGAGCCAGTAATAGATTATTTAGGTGCGCGAATCCGGTTCGGCCCTGTTGATAATTCTTAAACTGGTCCTTCTTGGGAGCCAGTATTCTTCTCGGGGAAGATAATACTCGGTTTATTTCCAGAGTTTATTGGCAAGAAAATAGTATTGGTTGCAGCAGATTTCGATAGCAGATCAGGCGGTTCTGAAATTTCTCAGGGAGCTTTTTCAGTCGCTCTCCGTTAGGCTGTTCGGAATTCCAGGGTGCGGACCAGTTGAATTAAGTCGCTCTCTCGAATTTCGGACAAGCCGTATTGAAGGGGTTTGGCGAGTATCTATGATCCTCGAATTAAATTTTGACGAACATTATTTCTAAAGATACGAGAATATCCATACTGGCGCGGGGCCTAACAGTAATCATTCGTAAAATTCAGCCGTAAGGATTAACCTGTAATGCTGAGTGGATATAAACTCTTTTTCCAGTTGCAAAGTCTCCCTATAGTCAAATTGTCCACACAAAAACTCTCAAGGCCAAAGAATTATATCTTTCAACTGACAGTTGCTGGAAAACGATATGAGTTGATGTGATTGACGTGATTTGCAACGTGAAAGCAAAGAAATCTTGAAATAAAACGGTGTGGTTGAAATGAAGAACACCTATCATAAAAGACGCCATTAGCATCAGATTATTGCGACACCATTACGCTTTGCCTATCCATAGCGCAGCTCGAACAGATGTTGAATTACCAGAAAGTTACACCAGAAAGTTTTACTGGCCAAGAGCGGGGTGCCAATACATTCGGTTTTGCAGTGTGTTACGTTCTGAGGCAGATACATTATTGAGAAACGTAACCCGCTTTTCATGAATCATAAATGAAAACAACTAAATAACCTAGTCACTATCGTCACCTATTGGATTCTAGAGTTTCAGCGGCTTATGTTCCTGACGCTTCAATTATTGCGCTAATTATTGAGGAGTGTGTTTTGTTGCTTCGTTGAAAGTCCTTTTGTTTTGGGGCTATCGGGCGTTGCGCTGGATTATGTGAGACGCTGCGTGTAGACGTGGCAGTTTAATATTCGCAATATACCACACAGACCACAATTCAGAAATGACACAATAGAATATCCGCTATTCCTCACACTCTCATCGTAGAAATATAAACCATGCTGATATTTAAAAATAGGTGAAAGGTGAGTTTATGCTGAACGGAATCATACTTGCTCTGTCGGACACAAGGTGTCTCATATAACAGAGCATGAATTCTCAAGTAATTTTCTAACAAACGAATTTACATTCAATCAGATACTGATTGGTATAATAACGTAATTAGAAATCGCAACCGAAGATGGTGAAAAGAGGAAAAATTAAGTTGGCTCGGATACAAAATTGATCTCGTGTAAATTGGAGCGGGCATGGCTTTAAAAAGCCCTTGGAAATTTGCAGTGTCCCTTTTCTGTCCCAGATGAGAGAATAAAACTATTCAATTTTTAAAATTATATCTATTCTGACAATAAAAATATAAGTGTGGTCGAGCTTACTTAGGCCCGGTGTTAGTTTCGCCAAAATATAAAACAATTTGAACAAAATCAATATTGTACTCACGCGTCTGTGATATGAACAGTGCAAGTGTCTGTATTTCATCCCTGGAGCACAAGGTGGGACCAAAAATTTATGAAAAGCTCCATTTGTTCGATGATATGGCCCGTCTTTATATCAACTTTTTTTAACATGAATTTGCTAACCTATGTTAAATCCGATCTCATTCCCCTTGACAATATTTCAATCAAAAGGTATCGAATGAAATGGAAAAATTATTCTTGGCCAGCACTACGTTAAACAATTGCAAGAGCTTATCCAAAATTCCGAAATGCTAACAGCACATTATGAATGATTAAATTGAACAATTTGAATGCATAATTGTGAAACTTGTGGCCGCAGATCTCAAAAGTGGAGAAAAAACTTCATAATTGAGCTCAGGCTTGACGGTAAGATGTACTTTTTTTAAAGTTACAATTTTTATCAAGCGATCATGTTATGATTTTCATGATTCCAATTATTCATTTATCCTCAATTTTCTTCACACACAATGCAGTCAGCAGTGACAAAGAGCACTTCGAACCTCGCCGCACAGAAGTGGTTCTCTTCTATAAAATTCCAGACCACAGTCCTTTTCTGCAAGATTTTCGGAGCAGCGTCGTCTCTTTCCCTTGGATAAACGACTCTGCTTGCCACGAGTAAGTTGCCTCCCAGATCAAGAGTGAGTCTGAGATTAACTTTGAGAATGATAGATTAGTACGGTTAGAAATACTTTAATGACTTATACTGGTTGTGTCACGAAGAGTGGCAATCTTCACTGAGATGCAACTGTTTTTAAATTCTTTTCATGGTTAGTGAAAAGAACATCATGTCCTATCATGATTTAATGAATAACCATGCTCTACTCTCATTTCATGTGCATTATGACACCATAATTTGTATAAAATGACTCAGTAACGCTGCGTGTCGTCAAACTCGTAAAAACTCATCACTGTTGTACAAGTTTGAACAACGCATCACTGAGGCATAATTCCGACAATTATTCGACTTTCGACATTTCGACAAGTTATTCAACTTTCGACATAATTTCGATAATTATTAGTCATCTGCACTCAAAAAAAAAATCAGTAGAAGAAAGGCTAATTTTGTGGTGACTACATAGATGGGATTAGTCAGTACCCTTGAAGTTCATCTGCACTGGAGAGCATGAGCGCTCTTTTAAACAGGTTATGATATTATTTTAATGACGAAACCAGACTTTACCCTTCACTGCATAGCGTGTCAAATATGACACGTACCGAATTTTGTTGTATATACGTAGAAATACTTGATTAAGATAAGTGCATTTGAGCGTGCATTTCAGTCTCAGCTCTCACTACAAGGCGCACGAACGCCTCGTAAACTACTGATAAAATTTCAGCAAATTCCATGTTTATTGGAGCATGCATACCTAATGTATTGCATAATTGGGAAAGGAAAATATAATTTAGAAATAAAATATATTATTTAGACACTTTCTTTCTATTTACTGCCCATCAGCTTTAGATTTAATGCACACGAGATTTGATTAAACTTTTTACAAGCTCATCTAGTTTTTGAAAAACGTCTGAATTCATAGATTCTAGCTAGGGTCCATGTTTTCATTAGCTTGTGGCCTTGTTCGGCTCCACACAACAGGAAAATGAACGACTTTCCCTAAGAAAAATATGCTAGTTCATCTTTAAATAGGTAAATACTGTACACGTTGTTTTAACAAAGAAAACAAGATACAATAAAGTTGCACAATTGAACAAGTACGATGTACGACTGGGTGTGGTCACGTGACTGTACCCTACACAACATACACAACATACACAACATTACAGGTACGAAGTACGACTGGGTGTGGTCACGTGACTGTACCCTACACAACATACACAACATTACAGGTACGAAGTACGACTGGGTGTGGTCACGTGACTGTACCCTACACAACATACACAACATACACAACATTACAGGTACGAAGTACGACTGGGGGTGGACATTCCCCCGGTCTACCTCGTGTCGTTCCCGCGGTCCGGCAACACCTGGACCCGCTACCTCGTCGAGGGCGCCACCGGTATCTTCACAGGCTCCGTCTACGACGACAAAGCGCTCTTCAAAGCAGGCAATGAAATGATTGTTGAAATGTGTTCTGAACATCAAGTCTTCAAACATCAGGAGTTCGAATTTGGCCCAGCCAGTAAAGGATTATTTTTTACCTTTTCACTTAGATTTTACGTTGACGTTGGGATGCCATGGTGCGCGCTAAATGCACCGAGGAAAGTCAGGTTTTGAAAGGGAATTGCTCTAACAGTACATGTGTTCATCTTCCGTGCACGAGTAACTCATGATGAAATATCTTAAAATTTTGCATGAATAATTTTTATTTCTGTCTGGTGTTTTCCAATTATTATTTAACGAGAGTTTTCTCGAGCGTGAAAAGAACGTTGTTAGCACTATTATTGCAAAGCTATTAGGACGTTACGTCTTATGTGGTCTGACAGCGATCTAATGCAATATTGATGTACCTCATTTTCTTCTTTCCTTCAGGGTACCTCGGAGAATTTGAGAAGCCGACTTCTAAGAACGTCCTGTTGATCAAACACCATCTCTTCGATGAGAGGCGGCTCATGCGGGACTCTCCCATGGTGCTCATCGTCCGCAACCCCAGGCAGTATGTGTGCTCGATGTGTGTGACCAAACAATGCGGTACATGTGGTGAGCTTATTAACCGATTTTATGTACACATTAACTTGCACGGATGTTTAGTCACTTCTCTTTCTGTTTCCTACATTGTACTCGCAAGGACCATAAGTCATGCGAGCTCGCCGTAGCCGAGTGATTACGAACGCGCTATTCCGTGAAGGTGTCGTGGGTTCGAATCTCGGCACTGTGCGGCAATTTTGCCAGTTGGGTATCAGGGAAAACTCATGCACCAAACCCCACTCTACCCAGGTGTCTGAAATGGGCACCTGCCTGACCGGGGGTAACCGTCATGGCGTTCTAGTGTTAGTTTTCAGGTATTTGAAAAAAAAAACAATGTACAAGATGATATGTATCAGGCTTGATTGGAATAAAGCAACTTTTTATATCGCAAAGGAACTTTGACGCTCTCACCTGGACTCAGCACTGGATCAGGCAATCTATGTGTGTCCTGCTTTTCTACATCACGAGCCTCTCGTGACAACACCTGAAGCGTAGTCATAACATTCACTGAGATATAGGTCTAGTTTCCTATTTTGGTACATAAATTGGTATACACTCGTAAAAATGTATGCTAGTTACGAATTTTGAACATACCTGTACTTATTTTCTCGTGGTATTATATAAATTTTTGAATTTGTTTACAATTTTTCTAAAGTTTCCATTTGTTTACCATTTGTGTACCATGGTTCTAAAGAAGCTTTTCTTCCGATAAGAATAAAGGACGTGTAACGACAGCGCGTCCAGCTCCATAGAATGCAATTTGTTCAGGGCTTTCGACCACTGTTGCTGTGTGCTCTGTAACCTTGAAAACATTGTCTCTACGGGCAGTGCTGTGGCTTCTTTCCTCGTCTTCGATGCAGCTGCTAAGCTAAAACGAGGAGATAAACACCTCTTCCGAGGCTCAGCAAGCGATTTCAAAGGAAAGGGTAAAGAGGTTGAAGTAATTACACAAGCTATTCATGCCAAAAAAAACGGGATTTAATTACTTTGTTCACCTACGATCAAAATAATTTTTCATGGAAGCAGTGCTTGAAATATCATCCGCCAGTTAAGACGGATAAATGTCATCCAACTTTCAAAAATATTAGACCACTACCTGAGGGGAATTTTCCATCCCTCTTTAGTGAGTAATCGTTTGCGATACCAATGGCAGCCACACCATGGTGCACTTTGGTAAAATATTTAATTTTTAAACAATTCAAAATAGTAAGTGCCTTAAATATTCCTAGCATTCAACATTTTTTTCAAATCACTGCATGAGGATTTTCAAAATCCGAAAAGTTTAATTGATCATCAGGTTATACATTCATACTGGTACTTATTTCAAGCCTAACAGTAAGGTTCCCATTAGATTGTTCTATTTCATCATAGTCTAACAGTTTTGTAGACTGACCCGCTCCAGCATAATGAGCTTCAGGCAACATGAACTTCAAGTCAGGTCGCGTATGGGAAAAAAGAATAATGGAGAACCCGCTCCAGTATAATGAGCTTCAGGCAACATGAACTTCAGGTCTGGTCGCGTATAGGAAAAAAGTATAATGGAGAACCCGCTCCAATATAATGAGCTTCAGGCAACCCACAAGCGCTGGTCTGCTCGCGTGTGGGAAAAATTGTGGAATCGATTCGTACATGGGATTGTTCACGCCAGATGTCTCATGTAAGACACTCAAGATGCTTCAAGTGCAGCTCTAGATGAGCGTCGGCATCAGATGGGGAAATGAATAAACTACAAAATAATCTATGCAGTTAAACAACCGCAGGGTTTGGTGGGGATAGATTGGCTTGTTGTTTTCCGTTTATTCATCGTACGATGAAAACTAAGCTGCAATGTAAAAAGCTTCCAAATTTTCTTTGCAGATGTCCAAAGGAAAATCCTGTCATGGATTTCACTCTGGGAGAAGGTGAAGCTTAACTCTAATTTGAAACATCAATGTGAAGAGATTGAAACAGTAGTTATTTTTCCTAGGTCCCTATTATTGGAATATTAGATTTTATCGTATTTGAATACATTGTCATGTTTGAACCATAAATTCAGCGATATCTTGATACGTCTAAATGTATCAACACATATCTGATCAATTTCACCACATCTCAGTAAATATGTCACTCCTAAATACATTTTTAAACGGTTGGAACTCGAACCATAATTATGTATACATCTTGTACATGAAATTTTCCATCTATAAAGAGGAACATGATGGAAAATTTATGAGATTTTCAGCAAATTCTCAGAAAATTGCAAAATATTCACAGTTTTTATTTAATTTTTAAAATTTGCACCTTACGAGCGCACTCAAATGACCAAGTTGAGTAAGTTAAATTTTTGTGGCAAATACCGTAGACTTTGACGTAAGGTCGCAGGGCTGGCATCTCAAACCATCACATGACAGAGTTGTGAGCCACAACACACAAATGATGCACGCTTCTGCTTTGCTATTAACAAAAACATTGCAAGAAAAAATTTCTCAAAATTCCATCTTTCTTTTTTTTGCAGTTTACGATACTCTCATAACACAGACCTTCATTTTTCTGGTAAATTGCTGTCAATTTTGTGAATTTCGCTCACTGCAGATTGCTATGAAAGCCCTCGAGAACCCCACTCTGCTGGTCCTACTTTACGAAGACATCAAAGCTGATCCCATCGGGTCTGTGCGGACACTCCTCGACTTCCTGAAGGTGCCTCCTGACGAGGGGCGACTCCGGTGCTTGAGACGACATGTGGAGGGCAAGGTCAACCGAGGACAGCCCGAGGTACCAAGCCGCCAATGTAAATCAATATTATTGTTTGAATAATAAGCCGCGCATGTAAATCAATATGGAATAAATGATATTTCATCGGACATAAATGGGGATGCTTAGGTAGAAATCAAAACAGTCTCCGTACCCCTGTCTCGTTACTGTGCAGTCGAATTCTTGGAGAGAATTCGGTATTTTAAGAGTTCGCTCATTCTATTACAAAACATTATCAGGTGAAACATTCATTGCACGTTTTCATGCAGACCCTTTTATATCTGGCACGAAAAATAACTCAGGCTAAGTGCCACTCATGACGAAACGCTACCAGCATGTGATCACAATTGCTCCACTCTCAAGAATTTCGCTCATTGCTCTGTTGAGTAACGTTTCTCATTCTCGTATTTTTTCATAATCACTCAGTTCTAGTTTCTCAGTTTCTCACTTCTCAGTTCCCATGCTTAGTTTTCTTAAGCTTTTCCAACGCCCTCACGCAACCTGAAGGTTCTTTTGAAATAGGATTGACGTGCCGCCAGCTACGTTTCTTCGGTGAAGCCAATTTCTACGAGAAATATTGCTATGGGAAGGCACCGATGATCAAGCAATGGAAAAAGCTGCCGCGTTGCTGTCACTCGTGCTCATAGCATGAAAATAACTTTAGCCTTTTGACCGTAATTGGTTAAACTAAGGTTTAATATCCAACTCAAATTTAAAGTTAATTGCACCAATCAAGTTTGAAAAAAGCAAAAATCAACTGGATAGTGCCTTCATTTAGCTTTGAGTAAGTTTTTATAAAATTTGAGTTTGTGACAACTGGTCGGTCAGCAGCATTATGAGAATCCCCTCCGGAGCCACCGGTGGCACACGTTGCGGTCAAAGTGTAAGGACTGACGTTTATCACGCGCCCTACATTCCGTGATTGTTTCTCTGATCCCTCCAACAGTTGGACGTGTACACGACGAAGCAGGACGACCACTTCAGAAATGCGACACGACGAGTGTCTGACGTTTTGAAGAGCAGAGGCTTTGCGCCTTTGCCTTATTGACAGTCTCAGTGAACACAAAACCTCAGAGCTATGCTAAACTCACACGGAATTAGAATACGCGTTTTTAAATCGCGGTGCATTCTCCCGTACAAATATCCCAATTTTGCATGGTGTTCGAATGAGGACCAACCATGTGATATGTTGAGTACATTAACTAGGGTGAAAATTGAACATTGAAGAAAGTTAAAATAATATTGTTCCATGAAGAACTTACATCCAACCATGACTCATGAAAACATGGAATGAATGTTCAAAAATTTTCATTTGGGAAAGAAATTTGCGTTGTTTCAGTCGTTATTCCAATTATTATAAAATTATAAAGTTAGTTATATAAGTCGCTAAACACAATTGGACTTATACGACGGACATTTAACGTATAATTATTTAACAAGCAGTTCCTCCTAACATGGAGCTGGAATATGAGCTCTGGTGAACATCAAATCAAAGGGTTAACTTTACCCAGCTAATTAAATTCTCCGCAGATAATACTTTTTCTCTTTCCTAGCAACATCTTTACATGATGTATTCGTTCCCATTGAGTGTTAGAAGCGAAGAACATATTGCACGGGCTATTGAAATAACTTTTCTCAGCCATCCCATTGTCTTATGCAAAAAAATCATCAATACTTATAATCAGTGTCAGCTCACACGCGTCACCTCCTGTGTAGTGGCTCGCTCATCATGAAGGAGTTGATTTACTCCTATGGCTTCTTATAAAGTAACTTCGTAAGTGTTTCGTTCATTAGATTTTAAAACAGAAAATCTAAACTTTGAATTGACTTCCGAGGCTTCATTTGTCCGGGAGTATCTTAAGATCAATTGACAACCTGAGCTGAGACGCTAAAATCGTTACAAAAAAGATATTTTTATATCACATCTGCTGAAACTTTTACATTGTTAGGGAGGCCTACACTAACATATAATCTAATCTAATATAAATTTTACACCCATAGTGCACATAATACACAGAAGCTCATTCAGATGGATTTTCCCGGCGCTATTGTAGTCACCCAGTCCAACCTTTTCGCCGCCTGCATGCATGTTTTTCGCAGCCCAAGTAATTAATCGCTTGTGCGGTGAAAAACATGCATGCTCCGGCGAAAATGTTAGGCTGGGCAGTCACTGCTGATGCAAAGATTTCCGTAGAATTTTCCTTGTTGGGCTCCTTTGAGCTTTTCTGCCAATCATTTTTTGTTTCGACATGCGACACTGGTATTACGCTACCAATGTGACACTGGCATTAAGCTACCCATGCGTAGTTATCAACTAAGGATGTTAACGTTAAGATATTTTAAACACCAATGTTAAACATTTCATGTTTCAACTTTACTGGAAATAAACTGCTTTCCACTATTTTACTTCTCGTTTTCTTTGAGGTATACATCGTAGGGTCAAATATTTCGGCTTTTGCATGGTGCTATAAAAGTCATCAGGGAACCTTATCAACCGTAATGAAAATGAAAGAGCAAGATAAGCTAATTGAATCACTTAAGGCATGTATTTATTATTTAATTTAAGGTATGCTGTGACGCACAATTATAGAGTTGCTGATCAAAATGGCACAAGGCTCGTGAGATTTCATCGCCACGATCCTTTTGTGTTATTATTGATGTTAGAATATGTTAAATTTATGTTTTTTTTCAGCTACCAGGGAGGCCTCGGAGACAATTGCATTGTTTATTCAAACGAGACCAACTTCCCATAGATATGTACGATCGTTGCATCCCCTCGTGGGACAAATGTTCAGAGTTTCTGCAATTGGTATTTTAAAGAACTGATTCTCTAGAATCAAGCTTAGAATTGTTAATAACAGGGCTAGGAAATTTAGCAAATTCATTGCTAGCACATTTATGAGCTGCAAATATTGGTTTTAACGAAAACATTTTGACAAAATGTGTTCATAAATTTTTGAGACACCGTGATGAAGGCAAGAGTTATTGCCAGACCCAAGAAAATGTTTGTACATGTCATCTTAGGTCAGATTCAATTTTTTAAAGATAAAGTAGAGAAGCATTTATTTGCTTATCTTCAGCACGACGTGAGCGTTTGTGGATTGACTCTGCCATTGGAATGAATCAAGAGGAATCAGAACTGATTATTTCTGTTTTTTAAGCTACAAATCTATGCTTAAAATGATTACTCCACGGCCGAACGGATATGTAAGACAACAATCACTATGTCAGTTAAAACCTTTTTAACTTCTGGTGCATTATTTCACTTGATAACGTCAGGAAAACTTTGAAAACTCTAAATTCAGAAAAAGTTTTCAATGACACCCACTGTAAATGTTAAGTGATTTTGTTCAAGTTGTTGCAGTTTACAAACTCGCTGAACGAGGAGTAGTTTTGATCACCAGCGCCAAGTTTTGATCACCAGCGCCAAGTTTTGATCACCAGCGCCAAGTTTTGATCACCAGCGCCAAGTTTTGATCACCAGCGCCAAGTTTTGATCACCAGCGCGAACATGAACTTGAACAAACATCGGCATCTAAGGATGCTTTATTTCCAATCAAGCCTGATACATATGATCTTAAGCATTGGTTTTTCAAATGTCTTATAACTAACACTATATATAGGACACCATGACGGTTCCCCCGTGAAGCCGGTACCCATTTCCGACACCTGGGTTGAGTGGGGTATTGTGCTTGAGCTTTCCCTTATACCCAACGGGGAAAATCGCCGCGCCAGTGCCGGGATACGAACCAGGGTCTCCAACATGCAAGGCCGATCCCTTCACCACTGTACCACAGCGAGAACGCAATCTTTCTCCCCAAAAACAGGGTACTAAAAGGGTTACATTGAGGGAACTCTAATTTCTCACCTATTGTACCTGAAAGCTCAACTTGATGTCAAATTGAAGCTAATATTTTCCACTAACTTTTTAACGACTCACAAATTTATTTGTCGGCTGGAGGGGGATGAAAGCGGACCTCCCTCCGAACCCCCTTATAAGCTCCATTTTTCTGAAAATCTATCATTTCGTGGGAACTCTAATTTCTCACCTATTATACCTGAATAGCTAAATTTAGTCTCAAATTGAAGCTAATATTTTCCACTACCTTTTTGAAGACTGACGGATTTTGAAGACTGGCGAAGACTGACTGACGAAAATACCTGAAGACTCACTCCCAGGGATAAGCACACCTCCAGCGATGAGCTCAACTATTTGAAGTAAAAAATTCAGGCCGTTTTGTTCCACGCCGCTTTCGCAGGAGTGCGGAAATTCTCAGGGGCGGTCACACGTAGGGAAGCGGCGCCAAGCCACTCTCCTTCAACAAGTCCGACACGCGCAGTGTCGCACTCCGGAAAAGTTTCTTTTGCTTGGCCGTATATGGAGGCAGCGGCTGGGAAAACCCATGATACAATTATAATTAAAAAAATCATAGTAGTGTATGTAAGAGTAAAATTCAGCCATGAAATTTTAGGGGCAGGCCATAAAGTACTTTTGAGCGACTAGGAGCCCTTTGAAAGGTAGTGTGATCGATGTGTTTCCGAACTAAAAAAATTTATCAAAGTATTATGCACACCCGATAGAAACCAATTTTGAAGTGGAGAAGGATCTCTTACATTTGCTCGTGTACAACGAGTTCTGTGAGAAACTATTTGCCAATTAGAAAGAAAATGTTACTGTCGCAAATCATTCCCAGAAAATCATTTTGTAAAATATTGCAACGATTGTTGTTATGAGCCGCTGTGGAACACTATATTATTTGTGTTTTGTAAGCGCGATACTGCCAGAAACGGCTGCCCTGATGAATGAAGGATCATTATTTATTGACAATCAACAAGTGCTAACATTTCTCGACGAAAATGTCAATCGATATCGCAGAAGTTTCCCAGATTCAAGTGTGGCACGATCTCTGGATCTGAATATTCTTGATTTCTAATTGTATCAATTAAGTGAAGTCCCTTACTTATATTATTAGGTCAGGGTTAAGTCCCTTGCTTATAAAATTAGGTTAGGGTTAAGTCCCTTGCTTATAATATTAGGTTAGGGTTAAGTCCCTTGCTTATAATATTTGGTTAGGGTTAAGTCCCTTTACTAATAATATCAGGTAGGTAAGGGTAAAGTCAACTGACCTAGAACGACAACTAGCGTTACGTGACAAGTCCTTGTCTAATTTAGGACAATTTGACGTTCTCTAGTTTGGCACCTACTGTCCAGCATTTGCAACGTAGTTAACACTCACGTGAAACAAGAATGTCAAATGTTATGAAATCATTATGATGACATGTTTAATGTTATTACAGAGGAATTTTTGTCAATGGTAATTTTCGCTCCTGAATCCCTTCCTTACTTACGATGTGCGCGAATATAAACGTTTCCTGATATATACATATAATCATGCCAAAAGGACAACGTCAATCGATATTTTCTCCCTTTAAACTTCTCAAGTGGTGCTTCGACCTATACTAATCATAAATCAAAATTGACTACTAACTACACGAAGCAAATTTGTTCTCTGCTTCTGTAATTTGTAAAAGATATCAACATCGCACTATTTTTTCACAGCAAGGCAAAATGCGACCTTAAATTGCTAAAAGAGCTAAAAAAAAGTAAAGATCTCAAAAACCATCAAAATTCAGCGCTATGTAAAAATTTTCTGGAATTAACAATCCCGACAGTGAAATTGTGGGCCTTCACCAGATGTTACAACCTTCCATGACAAATGAGGGTCACTGTTATACTTCTCTTCAATTGTTTTTTGAAAATTAATTTTATGCTCTCTTTTGCCAGAAATGATATTCTGCATGATATTCAGTGACTTAATAGTGATTGTATTAATGACAATGTAAACTTTACAATATAAATATCAGGCTGGTGCAAAAGTAATGTAAAATATTTTGAACGGCCATTTAAAATTAGATTTATCAATTATTTACTTTCTGTTAAATGAGAAATGCATTTTTGTGACTAAACTAATCAATTTTCTTTTAGATTATCTCTGTTGGGTTCATATTTTTCATAAAAAATAGGATACATCTTTGTTCCTAATATTCACATAAGAAATGATCTACTGAACGAATTTCACAACGGTGTTAATACAAGTGCGACACCAAAATTTATTCAGAACCTCAGGGGGATGTTGTTGTGAATGACAGAAGTTGCAGGAGATGGTCTTCTCGTTGTCAAAGCGGTGGTTCAATTTAATAGATGAGACGAAGAAAGGTCGTCCACGAACACCTGATTCCGGTCAGTGGAATGTTCTTGTGTCCGAGCATCCTACTGTTACCTCTGAGGAAATTACTAGGCAGTTACACGTGGCCCGTACAACATGCTTCTGATTTCAATTCATTCCGAGAACTACAGAAACATTATATTGGACTTAGGTTAGCATCTAGAGAATATTTTGAAAAAGAGTTGAATTTGTGTTTTGTTTCTAAACTTACAATATTTTACGAGCAAGGCTTTTAGAAGCTTGTTGGAAGGTGGAATGAGATCATTGAAAGCTACGAAGAGTATGTTAATGAATGTATTTTCCATAATCATCCGTTTTCTCATTTTTACCCAAGATTTTAAAATTAGACATTACTTTAGCATCAACCAGATATAATGGTCTCTGCTAGCGAAGAGATAATTTTAGCAGAGAGAGCGCTTCCTGCAAGTAATTCTTGGTAAATATCGAAAACATGACCTAAAGTTCTTCTACACACAAGAAATATTTTGGTTACTGCATTGTTGAAACACTGTTGGTGGTAAATGGTTGTTTTTATTCTTTCGGAGGTGCTATACATTATTCACTGCCGCCTCAGAACTTCGAGAACTTCCGCCCCGCTGTGTTCACTCCACGACCGGCCTGGCGCGATCCTTCCATCTGAGCTCTTTCTCCAAATTTAACCCTTTCCTTGAACACATTTTTTGATTTGTACCTAGAATGTAGCTACAAATATGCTAATCGTACAGGTTTCGTTATCTATACCAGGGGTTCTCAAAGTCGGGTCCGTGGCACTTTGACAGGGAGTCCACAAATTTTACCGAATTTAGCAGTGGATGTAGTTTAGGGATTTATTAACAGCTTTCCATGACTGTTGATGTTATAAAACAGTGTGTACAATGTATATATGCATATGTTTCTGAGGGGAACACATTTGAGGGGGTCCTCATCTTATTTTTGTGTAATAAAAGTGGTCCTTGGTTGAAAAAAGTTTTAGAACCCCTGATCTATAGCATAGAACTGCAAGCCTCGTAGAACTGTTCAGCTGTGAAACAGAAAAAAATTCACTTATTCTATTTGGCTGTATTAATGATACGAAAATCGTGTGCCTCGCTAATATTTACCAAATTCAAAATGTTAGGAAACGATTGGGGGTATTTTGAAGTGGAATGAGAATAATAATAGACTAGCAGGACCCGTGGAAATTCCACGAATAATGTCATCGTTAAGCTTGGTGGACCCGTGAAAAAATTCGGTCAACATAACCTAACAAATTCTAACATAACATATCCTATCCTGACCTAACATATGCTAATCTACCTTATCCTAACTTATGTTAACCGAACCTATCCTGATAATTTGTCAAACATAACAAAACCGAGGACTCGGGAAAATATTTCGTCAACATTACCTAACCTATCCTAACCTAACCTATCATAACCTATCCTTCCTTACCTATCCTAACTTAAGGAAGTCAACCCAAAATTTCAATTTTTTTCTTCCGATTCGTTTGAAATTTGGCCACTATATGTATATGTTGAAAGTAAACTTTTTTTCCTAGGGTAACTTTTTCGATTTAGGCCTTATTTTTTTTTTAATATGAAAAAAAATTGTTTTTTGGTACATTTTTATGGATATTTCAAAAAAAGACTAGAAATTGAGTTTTTATGC